>QDEB01056707.1:0-11599 GCA_004193795.1 Asbolus verrucosus | reverse complement strand
ATTTAATAATGTTAAAATAAATCCAAAAATTGTCTAATATTAGTAATAATAAGTAAATATTTTTTTCAAAAATATATTTTCAGACGTAAATTTGATTTTGTGAAGCTGCTTAATATATATTCTCGAAAAAAAATATTTTAGTTAATTTCTATAATTTTTGATTCGTAAGACTGAATATAAATGAAGAAGTGATTATAAAACCACCATCTATAAACAATGTCTTGGTTGGCGCGAAATTTGAAACGCTTGAAAATGTTTAAAAGTGGCACCTATGATTAAATCGTATTTATATTTGAAGTGGATATGTTTTATATAATTGATAGATTGTAAAATTTTACGATGAACTCATTTCGTGTAATTAAATGTAACAAACCTCAGCTAAATTGACGAGGTAAAAGCTCTCGTTCGGCAGCATGAGAGCCACTTTTATGGTGCAGTTATTAAGACTAGAACAGGTCGAGAAACATGAATCGGGCTTTTCAGTCATGCATTTTTCATCCTGAGGGGCATCACATTGGTACCGTGAGTTCGAATTTGTTGTATTCAGTTCATGCGAGATACTGACTCCAAGGATAAATAATATTCTAATTAAAAACATAACTAAAATTCACATAAGGGTGTAATGGACCAAGTTTTCGATATAACCGTCGACACAATAAATACCCGCACTCAACGCATTTTATGAAAGCAACGAATATACTAACTTTCGATACTGTTGTCGATAGCAAATATAGATAGTGCCGCCCGCGCAGATAAACAGATAATTTCTACAATAATAAAAGTAAACTACATTGTGACATTTCATAATCATAATTGATTAAGTACTACAAATATTTTGTAAATTACTGCTAATCATTCGAACAAATACTCTAGAGCTTTCGGAAAGCTTGACACGTTACCTTCTCATTCATTAATATCGTTTACTGTTTGCAAGATATCGTTCAAAAAGTGCCCCTTGTATAACATATACCTGGAATTCTATTGTTCAATGATTTCCAATTTTGCCATAATTAATAGGCATTTCAGTTTATTAATTAGCAATATTGCATATCTATTGCAATTATAAGTTTTACAATAAAAGCACTTTTTTTACAAGCTTAAAACTGTGAGTTGATTCTGGATTGCGCCATAAGTTCCTGTATATAAAATTTTTCCATATTTTTATCAAATACAGGTAATATTTATTTGCTCTGGAACTTTCATCACAATGGTCCACTTTTCGTAATATTTTTTTTCGTGAAATTGATAACGAGAAGCTTAATTTTTTTAGGCCACCTATATATTACTAGATTTACATCTTGAATAATGTTTACAAAAATGAAGTTTCCTCAAAATAATTTTTTCGTTTTTTTATAACGTTGTGCCAAAACTGACGCCAAACCTTTTAATGATGAATCATTGTCAATATTACGTTTCGGTTGCTCTGGACCAAAGAAATGTGAAACAATTTTCAAATGCTCTCAGTTCGCTATGAAAAACTTGTGGTCATTTTGACAATTTGAGTGCTTTTACAAAAAATGTTGCACCTGATTTGGACGTAAAAGTGTTTTTACTTTAATCCATTTAGTTGGGAACTTAAAATCGGCAATTCTTAACAAAAAAAAAGCCCTAAGAAAAAATTTTAAAGATATGAGCCCTTATCCCAAATGTCAAATTGTGAAATGTGTCCAGTGAACCAAATAAATTAAAAGAAGTTTCAGATGATGTCACGTTAATGCCTAATTAGCAACTAAATCAGTTTAGATCTAAACGGCTCACCGTTTTAGCGTGAATTTTTCATCTGTTAGATTCATCTCTAAAATGTAAAAAATCTCAATTTTTTCATTCAGAAAAATTATGAAAATCCTGCCTCTGCATCGTGTGATTTCTTAGAAGTACATAATTGCACGTTCGTAGATCTAGGTGTATGAAAATTACACTTTGAGGTTTGAGCACGTGTTCTTTTCATCTGTTCTCCTAACTCTGTGCAAATATTGACGTATTACTTGGTACAGCATCAGATGCAAAATTTTCCGGGAAGCCTAAGAGGCGTACAATACAATATTTCTGCTGGAAAATATCATATAATCAACTCACACACTTGGCAAAGATGTAAGAGTGATATGTAAACTAAGAGAATCCAGACGACAAATCCAGCAGACAAAATGTAGAACCCGCAACATCAGCAACAGGAATTGCTTCTAGTAAATCATAATAAAGCTTGCGAGGGTGGCAAAGAGACTATCACGTCTAAATCGATTACATTCAAGGTCATACAAAAACAACTTGTAACTCGACCGTACTTGTCAATGCAGTTTTCTGGACATTTGTTAACTAAATATGTTGAACTGTCGTGACGAATTTGCTTTAAAAGTATCTTCATCCATCGATTTTCTAGTGTTGATTATGCAACTATTAACACATTCTAAAACGTGGGCGCTTTTTTCAATGATTTTATACAAAAAATCTTCAGGGGAAGACGGTGATCGCTTGGTGAAAGAATTTTTTAATTCCCAGAAATTATTTTATTAATCTCAAACTTTCACACTTGCATATTATTAACCTTCCAAGCAAGTATATTTTCTGGAAATCTGACACTATTAAATGGCATTAAAATTAGCTATGGCTTTTATACGCCATTCGCCCGTAAAAGACGTGTGACCTAGAAGCGTTTGTGCAGTTATATCGTTTCGATTGTTTATTGAAAAATCAGATACTGTTCGAAAATTCTATTTTAAATAAATATAATTTTGTAATTGTAAACGGCGTATAAATCTGATAAAATTTCATAGTGACAATAAATAATTTTAATTCAAACTCTATCTTACTATACGAAAATTGATTGTTTTTTGTACTATGCTATTAAAAAAATGAATAGATTTCTGATTAATCAAGTGGGCAATTCAGTTTTAATTACACATTCGTGTAGGAGATTATATTAATATACTTAAAGTTAATAAAATAATCGTACGGCATATGGTTCTTATTAGAAATAACATATGGGAAAAGATTATTAAATTATTTTCATTGCTTTTCACAAGAGCTACTGTATTCTTTTAATCAAGGATTAACATAAATGTCACTAATAAATAAAAGAAAGAAAATAACATTTAACGAAACAAATATTAATTATGTTCTTCAACTAAATATTTGTTTTCATGATAAATATAATTTAACAAAATATACAAAAATTATGAATGACTTATTATAAAATAACACAGAATAAAATTTTTAACATATTGGGCACTAGAAATTAAGGACAATATAATGAAATAATTATATACTGTCAAATGTCAAATTTATAAAAAAATTGACTGAGGTTTAGAGCTACATTTATATGAACCATTATTTGACAGGACTGTATACAATGAAATTATATGTCCTGAGGTTGTCAATTTTTGTCAAATATGATACTTTCACCCAATTATTTTATTTAATAAACTTATTTAATAAACTTAATAAACTTCAGTTATGAAATTAGTATATTTAGCTTCAATAAATTCTTAAATAACACGCAGTTTGAAAAACCTTTAAACGATAACATGACAGTCATCTTTTATCAATGAAACATTCGTACCATCAATCAATCAATCAATGTTGGTTCCTTGTATTACTTAATACAATAGGCCTTTCCTATTTCACAATATTTTGGTTGTTTTTAAAATAATAATAAATTTCTGTATGTTGGCATTAATTAATTATGTCTAATAAATTAATTCTTGATCACACTGTTCGATATGTATTTTAGTAATTAAAAAAAAATGCAATTATCTTAATTGTGTATCGTCCTAATTTTCCCTGTGAGTTTAATACTAATAAAATAAGGTTAAATTATAATTAATAACCTAATCTTGTATATCTGCTTTAAGTAACTTTTTACTTGTTTAAATATACAAAAAATTATTTCTACTGTTACGTCATTTCTTGATAAGTAGTAGGTACTCACTTGATGATAGATTAGTTAAGATATCAAAAAACACATTTTCTTGGAAATTTAGGAAATAGGAAATAACGAAAAGCATTATTTTACTGTAATTTCAACAAATATAAAGTCACATAGATATGTTATGAACTAATTTTATAATGTAATGTAATTATTAACAACTATATATTAATTTTTTATAATGAATACAGTGTTAAATAATTGAATGTCAAATTCTTAAGAATTAATTTGAATCAAAACAACTTTATTGCTACTAGGTTATGAACTCTTGAATGAGTGGTGAAATTTTTGTGAAATAATTAAAAATTGATTACAAAATAAAATTTGGTGCGCATCAGTAAAAAAATTTTTAAATTTATAAAGGCTTAGTTAGAAAAAAAAAAACTTATGTACTAAATCCTTTGTTTCAAAAAATACACTAAATTTTCAAAGAGAGTAGTTCCATTAGATTTTCTTTTCTAATTCCAAAATTATTAATAACAAAATTTTATCTCTAATAATTAGGCTAAAATATTAAACAATATGTAATAAATAAAATAAATAATAATAGGAGATTGGTGATACAAACAATAAAACTTTAATAAAAACAGATATACATTATATCGGGCCATCATAAATGTTTATAGTCAAAGGCGGCCGTGAATTGTTTATAAAATATTGCCGCTCTATATGAATAATTACCAATTTTACTAAAACATTTTAATTTTTTGTTTTTGTTTGTGTTTTTGACTGTTGGCTGCACTGGTTACTAATTGTTACTAGCGCAAGATTAAACGACGTTTAGTCAATTACTTCTCTACTTACTTTGTTGAAATATTATAAAACAACCTATTTTTAAGTAGCATTCACCATTTTGTTTAAATTAAAAATTCAAAGAATATTTTTTTATATAACCTTCAATCCAGTGTAATGACAGATCTTGTTTATTATATGTCAAGAATAAACAATCCAAATCATTATAGCAGTAACAAGACCAATTGCATTTATTTTTACAGCTGCCTTTCACTCCAACATTTATGATGACCCTGTATATTATATATTACATACAATATATATACGCTGTCTCACAAAAAACGCCCCAAGCCGTAACTTCTTTATTTATAGTCCGATTTAAAAATATTACAAACAGGCTGTATACACAATTTTTTTCGGCATCAACTCTATCAAACGAGAGTCAACTTTTTTATTTCAAACAATGTATATTTTTTAAAATTTATTCTCATTGAGGATTTTTTTCTTTGAAATTCACTTTAGTGCGGGATTTATTAGGGGAAAAATTAAGAAAATTATGTTTCTCAACTATATTGCAAAATTTTCAAGTATGCCGTAGAAAAGTCAGAACTCCAACTGCGATAAATGTAATTTAAACGTCAGTGTCAATTTCTCTCGAATTTTTGATTGTTTTTTATGGCACGCTTTACAATTTTTAATTGTTTTGAAAAATCCATTTGAATTTTGACATTGTATTTTTTTCTAACAAATCTTCCACCAAAGTCAACTTGCTACGCATCATTAGATTTAAAAAAAACCTTTACCATAATAAATTTATAAAACTATACGTTGTCGTCTAAAATTAAAAAATCGATCCCAGTTTAACATTCAAGTTGATATTGAAAAAAATTGCAATTAGGGCTTGATTGTAATATTTTTGCAATCATGTTGTTTGCTTTTCGATTTATTCAAATTGGATAATAAATAAACGAGCTATTGCTTGATGCGTTTTTTACGAAACAGCCTGTATATATGGACATTCACATAAAATAAGGCAATGTAAAATGAATAGGAATAAAATAAATTTTATTTCTTCTTTGATAGCTACTTAAACTTTTCGCACATTTATTGCACACAAAAAAACAAGTCACTGTAGTTAATATAGGAATACGCTTCATAACCCAATTTCTTACACTCACTCTTTAACTCAATTTGTCCTTACCCCACTTTCGAGTCTTTGTATAAAAAGTCGCAATAAAACACGAGGCGCCGCTTTCAGCTGATGCATTTTAAGCTTTTCTTTTCCAATTATTCCTATCAATAAGCGTTACAGTCCAAATGTATTATATGAATAATAATAATACATACAGTCTATTTCATTTTAAAGGTCACGGTAATAGGAGTAAAAACTAACGACTCTCATCCCGCTCTACTTGAAATGAATCATTATCGATCGCTTCAACTGTACCGATGGTGATTTGTACAATTACTTTAGAGATGACAGCTATAAGTTTTTACACCCCTGTGACATTTAAAAGGAAGCGAGCTGTACATACATGCTTCAAAATTGGTCATATTTGGTGAAATACGTGCAAGATGAAACTAACAATTGTTACATACACTTGTGTCAAAATTTTGTCTTTGTTAAAATAAAAGCATTTATTAAGTTTTTATTTAATATTTAGATAAATGATCGGTTGCTTTGAAATGCAAAATAATACACAAAGCAACAAAAAATTATTAAAATTATTCACATTTGTAAAGCAACTCGCAACTTAATTGTAAAATTAGGCGTTTTCGCTTGTTTACCTTGAGGCCTGTAGAAATAAATTACTCACAAGAGTCGGAGTGATAAAAAATTATGACATACATGTATGTCAAATTTAAGCTTTTGTTCAACAGAAGATGGGGTCAAATCTAATTTTTTCCACTTTTTGTTAAAAAAAGCTTTTTCCTTTGAAAACAGTAAACGAATAATATGAACCGTTTTCATTTTTCGTAAAGAGAGGAAAAAAAATAAAATAAAAATATGAAAGGTTGTAATATGTTTTCTTACATTTCGTTCTAACTTTATCTATGAAAGCTTCATATAACTCCAACGATTTCACAAAATTTTGAAAAAAATATTTTTGTTCGGCAGTTAGAAGCAACCTATTACCGAAGTATGTCTGTTTTAAGCCGATTTTGGTCCCCTTTGTGTTGTACATCAAATGAAAGCTTATTTTTAGAAGAATCCGACGGCGTAATTTGTAACTTACCAGGTGATCTTGAATCCGGTCAATATGATGATGTCAACATTTTTCAATAATATACGCTCAGTCTTTAAATAAAATGAAATTTAATATGATAGATTCGATTTTTTGTAAAAGAAATGAATTCAGTTATATTTTTTAATAATTTACGAAACAAAAAAATGACATTTAGGATGTGCTTTATAAATTGTTATAGAGATCACGAATATTCAGAATCAAAGAATATAGTCACAATTTTAATGTAGAAAATAAAGTGTCTGAAATTACTATGTAAGCCTTCCATGGATTTTTTTAACATGTCATTAGTTTAATTAGTTTAATTAAAAACAAGAAAAGGTTTAATCAGAACTTTAAACTAATTCAAATAAAACTAAACTAAAAGTATTAAAATTGTATTTACCTGCACCTGTATATTACATAAATATACAATATCTCTATGACAAACTATAAACCATATGGTAAATGTCATTTTCTTTTGTTGTAATTAAAAAACTACTCGAAATATTCCAATCCAACATCGTGCCGGACAATCTAACTGTTTAAATTTTTCTTAATATGTCGAAATTTACCCTAAAATAATATTTATTATTTTTCTGTCACTTTGGTAGTTCAATTAAATTATTAAATTAGATAATTATTTTTACAAAAGACTGTAATTTCATTTTTATTAACGATCGAGGGTATGTTATTGAAAAATACTGACGTCATTTCATCTACGTTCCCAATCACCTAGGACGCTGAAAATTACATTCTTGAATTCCTCTAAAAATAAACTTTCATTTGATGTATAACACAAAGGTTACACCTCGGACGCCAAAATCGGCTTAAAACGGATATACTCCTTTGAAAACAAAATTGGAAATAAGATAATTGAGGATCCTTCTTCAAAGAAGTGTAACACACATCAAACTAAACAAGCGGTGAACAAGTTAAATCTTGTCGAAAAAAAAATCCAAAATCGGACATCTCGTTCCGGAAAGATGAAGGTTTGAAAATAGCCAATTTTAAAATGATATTTTTGTTTTCAGATTTTCGCGAAAATTTCACAAATCAAAAAAGATAGAAAAATGCAATAGCGGCGTTGGATTCCTCGTTCAGTTCTACCTCAGAAAGGACTGAAAAATCAGCAAATATCAAAATTTCGATTTTCCAAAATTATGAGATTTTGGTCAAATTAAAAATTTGTTAGTTGTGTATTCTCCTCGTCGTGATCCTTCCACATCTACTAGAATTTTTGAATTCGGACCTTCTGTTTCGAAGGTTGTTTGAAAATGGTCATTTTTGAAATGTCACCTATCTTATCTCCCGAACCAAAAGGGATGGAAAAATGCAGTTTGAGACGTTGGATTCTTCGTCAAATTGTACATAAAATACAATCAAAAAATATACGAAAATCGTCATATCGATTTTTTCAAATTTTCACTTTAAAGTGGCCCGTTTTAAGTTTGTTAATGGCTATATGGAATTTGGTTTTAAAAAAATTCTTTATTATGCAAAATTTTTCTATGAAAATATATTCTGAAGATCAACTCTTTAAACTTTACACATTCTTCTGTTTTGGAAGATGAAAACACATGGCAATAATGCATCTAATCCATAATATCCACAGTACAGAATATATAAATTTATACAGACATTATCTAAGAACATAGGTATGTACAAAACGCGCCACCTATGATTAAGTAGCTGCACTTCTATGGAGATATCCACCATATTATAATTTTCTATAATTCTATATTTCATTATACCGTTTGTTTTATTCAAACTATAATTATGTGTCCTTTTACCTGTTCTTTATAATATAAAAATGTACTGATTTTTTAATGGTTGTAATTGTAAAGGAATAGCAAAAAAAAGCTACAATATATATGTACATTTTTTGTTATTAAATTCATTTTCATTTACAGTGTTTTACACTTAATTGTTACTTCACGATAGCGACTAAATTACAGTTTTTTTTGGTTTTGGTTTTCGTTTTACGGCATTGATACTTTGAACTATTTGATCTATATCATCATTATCCACAGCATAATCGTTTGCAGTTGTTTTCTTGCTGGTTGAATTTACAATCTCTGCTACATATCCACCTAACATGTCTTTCAAAAAATGGCTTACTTTATCAATGTTATAAACGGCGAACATAATACTAAAAATTAATACCAATGTCCAGACTGAAGTTTGTTTGATATCCTGTTCAGTTACGTTACTTTTAACAATAAAATCTAACTCAACATATTTAAATGAAGAATTGGCGACAAATAGCTCCGGTTCAGGTTCTAATTTATTATTCAAGTTGGATTCCAAGTGTACTGAGTAGGTCTTCCCATCAAATGGCAGTGGAGGAATTTGCACCAAAACACCGTGGTTGAAATCAGTGGTTATTGTTACAGATGCCGTATCTACTCGTCCTGTATAGACTATAGCAGATGATGAGCTCTCACATACAACTTTCAACCTGAGGCTTTTATAATGTTCAGGATTCTTAGCATACACTTTTACAAGTAGATCCAAATGAGTAATAGGTCGGAAAATCACCAACTGCAATCCATGTATATCTTTAGTTATTTTAGGTACATGAATGACTTTTGGAGCACTTCTTTCAATAGCGTACTTGCCATTGAAATTATTCTTGACTGCAATATCATAAGAACAATACGGTTGTAAGCCACGTATGCGAAATTGGCCTGTAAATTCGGATGTTGATTCTTCAGAAAAATGGCTACAATTCCCAACTCCTACAGCAACCATAACAATATTTTCTTCAGGTTCCTTATTAAGAGAAGTTACATGACCATAAGCGCTGTACGCAACCCTTTTGCCACTAAAATGAAAGAATTAGTCACAGGTAAACAATCAAATTGAAATTTACATCAATTCCACAGTTACAGTTTCACCTTCGTTGACCGTAATTATTTTGGAATTTGGTTCAAAACTATACTCTTTCATCATCGGTCTCAAGAAATATTCTCCTGGACTTAACGAACGGAATATAATTTGGCCGAATTCATTCGTTTGCAAATTGCTTCGATAACTGTCACCGCCTGATAGAGACAAAAGTGTGCCCTAAAACACAAGCCTTTACAATTCATTATTACGAAAAAAATACAAATTACTTGTAAAGGTGTTCTATCTGCTTTGTCAAAAACTTCAATAACTATTTCAGCTAATTTATGTGCGAGAAAATCGCCCTCATTATTGGGTCCTATAAGTACATAAGAATCTTTCTTCGCCACAATTTTGTACGATTTTGACTTATCCAGCGGTGGGAATTTATAAACTCCATTATCGTCAGTTTCTGCCATCAATGTATCAAAATTTTCGGTTTCTACTGTGACTAAAACTCCAGGAAGAGGAGGGATAATTTTTCCTTGAAAAACTACTCCCAATACCGCCTTGAACTTTGAACCCAAATTTTCACAATCAGTATTCCCATTTATTGACAAAATTGGAGGAGTAAAGTAAAGAATGTCCGATTGAGGAATTATAACGGCAGTTTCGCTTGGACTTAACAACAGCTTAATTTCATAACCGTTTTTATTAAACGGCAAAAATGGAGTCTGACTTTTAACGCCATCTATATTCAATATAGCCGTGACGTTTCCGTGTTCCATTTCTGCTTCAATAATGAAAGTAGTTGTGTGTTTCTGAGCGTTCAGAAATATTTCATTTATTGGCGAATCAGTGTTGTAAGTCACGGTGTCAGACTCATAACTATGACAACTGTTTAACTGAAAACTGTAAGAGCCTGACTTTTCTAAACAGTAAGTTAGTCTACCCTTATTTATTTTTATAATCTCCTCTGCAGACTGACCCGCCATCTTTGAAGTCACCTGAGTTTCATGAGAAGAAATAAAAACCACCGAATATCCTGTCTGTATAAATGTGGGAATTTCTACATTGATGTTGTTGACATTAACTGTCTGTTTGTCAGCCTTCCAACAGAGTTTGTTACTACTCAACATGATGTCATAAATTCCAGGATAAATATCGGAAATTTGATACGAATTATCTTAAAATGAAGCCAACAAATTACTCCATTTGGTAACAAGTGTTAAAACTAAAATTCTACCTGCACTAGAAATGTTAATGATGGCATCGTTTTTTTCTGAAGAGTCCCCAACAGGTTTTAGAATGACTTTCAAACCTATACAATCACTCTTCTGAATACACTGAACTCTTCCAGAAATTGTTGCCTTCAGTTGGGAAAATATAATGGCTCCTGTTTGTTCAGCTTTCACTTCAATAGTTTGGACTTTGGGGAAAAATCTAAAAATTCACATACCAGTGATACATTTGATTTGAACATAGATTTTGGAAAAAAATTGATTTAAAAAAAACACTAATATCACGAAGATATTTAAAAAATGTCAATAATCACTCATTTTACTTTAAAAAACCCTATGAAATGCAAGACACACGAGTTTTTGTACTCTTTTGCTAACGGGTGTTCAATAAGTCTTTTAGTCCTAGGCGGCTGTGAACGTGTACTGTGTACGTGTCTTAGCTTGGTACTGAAGTGATTCGGAATTTCGTGGTATTTAATTTTAATTTTTTTTAAACGAACATGTCTGATATTGTCGCCAATAATTTATTCAATTTTGATACTTGTGTACTATCAAGGGTTGCTGACCCATCCAGGTAGTTAGGCCGTTTCCAATTATGTCGGTTTTTCTGGAAATTTGTAAATCTTATTAAGAGGGACCTTGGAATTTGA
>QDEB01056701.1:0-11423 GCA_004193795.1 Asbolus verrucosus | reverse complement strand
TTTTTTTTTTCAGATAATTCCAGTTATTTTAACAGCGTCGTTTGATAATATTGTTGTAAATTATGTCGTACAGGAAACCATTTTTATGATTCCGCTAATCTTATACAATATGGGCGGTCCTGTGTCGAAATAATAAAATTCCACCTACCAAAATTAATAGAATTTAATAAAAAAACATTCAAAGACGAAATTCGTTTTAATGGGTTGGTTGACGTTCAAACACACTCGGAATGTTTTCTGGAAGTTCATAAATTTTTATAGCCGTAATTATGTTTTCATTTTTAATGATTTTAGTGTGTTCGAATTACATAAAAACATCATGTGCTTTGGTAATGAAAAAAAAAACTGACATAAACATTTTCCTTATAATCAACAGTTTGATTTATTTGTGTTTAGGTCTGTTTTTATTTTCAAGTAGTTGTATTACGTCGCATTTTTCAGAACAGGGAAGTAGTCACGTTAGTCACCGTGGAATAGTAAAATAAACATTTTCGTGTATTCAGCTGAACAATGACGTCACCTTTCCTCTTGAGTTTATTCGAAAAAACTCGATTTGTTTTTGTTTATTTTTCGATTTTAATGTGATAAGTCTATTAACGAAAATGATTAATTATCCACACATAACGAGCTGTAAAAAACACAGGACGTCGTTAATTACAGCGCTATTATCAACAGCCATTCAAATTGTCTTGGTCGAATCGAAATGTTGAATTTGACACAGTTGAGCCCCACTTGATTAAACCGATCGGCCACTTCTAAATCTTGGTTCCGGCTTGATTATATAAATATTCCCGGGGAGAGTCATTTCCCCCAAACGAGAATAGGTAATTCCGGGCTCAGTCTGCGTCGAGTTGGCATTATCGCAACCTGTGCTGTTATGATTATGAGCGTCTGCTCGAGACCAGTTATTGGCCACGTAAATTTACGAAATGATGTGCTTCTATTTAATAACACGAAAGCTTTTATTTAATTTCCGGCAGACGCGGCCAACAAATTTATCGTGGATCTTCGCCACCGCAAACAAAATCTCCAAGTGGAACTGCTGGCATTTTCATTGCACTTCCAGGAGGCCCCAAGTACCTTAATACTGGGATTTTACGGAGGAAAAGCTCGTTAACAAGCATGTATTGTTGATGTAATTAAAAGTGGAGGGTTCTAAGGTTTCAAAAACACTTGGAGGTTTTTTGTTCTCCCAGACAACAATGTAATATGATAGCGACATCTCGGGCATAAAGCTAATGTCGTACTCGGACGTAGTGTCATCTGTCATTTTCCTAATGACGTCATTGGTGCCAGACATGATCTATAAAAAATGGTGCTCGAGGCAACTGGTATCGCTTAATGCGGACGGTTTATTCGAAGTGGGCTCACTTCCCCAGCGAGTTGTTTGCACCTGAGCGTAAACCACCCCCTCAAGTTTGCTTATTTAGAACTAAACCAACATTCGCCCCTTGCGATGTTAGCCACTTGCACAGTTGCAGCATCTCTTAAAATACGAATACTTTCGGATCGTAAGTCGCGACGCAATATCACAATTTTGATTGGTTGTCATTGCTGTCGAAAATGTGCAATGTTGGCAAAAATGTTACTTCCATTTTGTGAACGTTGAAGAAATGCATTTACGGGGGCCAGGTGCCCAAATTAGCCCTCGCGCACCTGCTGCGGGTACCAACCATCCGAAAATTAATTGCAGTGGTACCAGCTGCTGTGGTTACCGGAATTCGGCACTGACCGTTCGTACTGTCATGACCTTATCCAACTTATCGGTCCAAAACATCCGCTCCACCGAAATGATGAATATTCATATCACGTGTTACGCACGAATTTTTTCATTGTGACCCATATTTTTTTGCGATGTAATTATTTTTTGTTTTGTTACAGGTAAAGGTTCCCCCGAGCGGAACGAAATCGTAAGTTTATGTGCGCGTTTCACGCGTATGCGGCCACACTTGATCGATTTGAGCCCACCTACATTGTATTTGTTTAGAATGGGCCATTTTTCATTTTAATGACTCATTACGACATTGCGGAGATTATGTTCGCCGGTTAGTCACTTGGTACAACAACCCACCTTCGGGCGGAAATTTCGAATGTTCCGCCAAAAGCGAACGGACGATAATGGCGTGAACTGCAAGATTTCGAAGAAAAAGTGAACGCAAATACAAAAATACCTTTCCAATGTTCACCTGTTCGAGAATATGTTTTAATGGCCTGCACAATAAGCCGGATTGTCGATTTCCGGGTTCGATAATGCGTGTTTAAAATATCTTTTGTCGCTGTTTTTATTAGCACTTTTGAAGGTCGATAATACGAAAGGTAAACAACACCGAAAGCTTGCCACTATTTCCTGCGTGAAAGCAATCATTATCACTATTAAAACTGTCACGTTTCTACAAATCGGACAGTTAGTAGTTTCAATTTTTCCACATCTTGGGGCAGATCAAGACTTGTTGTATTCCGTTTTAAAAATGTGTATTTTTTTTTTGAAAGTACCAATGAATTTTAACATGCACGTTGTATTAGTACCAAAAACGAATTTTACGTTGTTTCTACCTCCAGTGGTGTAAATTATGATTTCTCATTTTTTGGCTTTTTTCTGGAAATTTTGGAAAATATTTGATCTCCATATTTTGTGTCCATTTTGTAGCGGGCACCACTTTTTTGAGGCTCTGTTAAAAAAACCTAAAACTTGAGGACTATAATTTTTGGCGTTTTAGTTGGTTTTTGGGAGAAATTATGCATCATGAAAGATAATATAGAGATAATAACAACACAGTTAAAAGTTCACTCAGAGTGTATCACGAATGCATTACTTCTTTTTTTCATATTGATTATCAATAAAGTTTAGCAATATTCAGCAACTAATAAAATTACATTCGTGACACAAAATAATCTTCCATGTGAACGAATTTATTGATCGCATATTATAATATTCATGTAAATGCAAATATAAATTGCCGATATGCTTTCTGATTGTAGACTTGAGTAGCCGTCTACTAATCATTTCTGGTTTTAGAATTTTTTATGCTTATTTCCTATGCTTTCGTTATTCAATTTTTTGCTTTCTATTGCTCCTCCTCCATTGCTTGTACATGTTGTTTCAAAAGCAACTCCACATTAAAATGTTATCAAAATAAATGTTTTTGTAAGAATACAAGGGCAACTTCAATTAAATGTTTTTTCAACTTCTAAATCTGTATTTTTTATCGTTTGATTGACGAGAGTTGACCGGTGCGGCAGGGAAGAGACAGCTCGAAAACGACTGAATCATTAATTACTAGTATCAGGGCTGGTTCAGAAATAGTTGCACCAATTTTCGGAGCTTCCACATAATGAGCCATCGCCTGATGTTGTTTCAAAATGCGCAGCTACACATAACTCAGACGAGATATTGCAACAATGTGCAAGTTTCAATCTGAAAAATCCTTGGTTATTGTTGAAGTTGTACGGTAAGAGTCACTATGGCCTTTTAAAAATTCCGCCGGGAATGCTTCGTTTTTCTTCTCCGCTTGCATAAAAGTTTAAATCCTTGTAAGCTTGCATCGGCGATGAGCAAGGTAAACAATTCGCCATCAGCGAATCCTTGATCCTAAAGAATCACGCACGGGCAAGTTTTTGTGCCCCCTTCCATATTAAACGACAACCAAGAAAATAGTTCCCCTTCGAAACGGATTGGACCGATACAAGATCTAGCCCGAACAAAAACCAATACGACCGAAAAAAGCAACAATGTCTGGAGCAAGAACAAGAGATTCTACTCGGGGAGTAGATGGGATACACACACGAATAAAATCTCTGAAATATTTAATTTATCCCAGCGACTGATGTGCCGTAGGGAACGAACCTATCCCAACTAAGTAGCGTCAAGATTTATGCCCCAAGTTGACATTTATGATTGCCGTTATGTAATAAGAGACTTGTACGTTTCGCTTCATAGTTTAATTAAACGAAATTAGGAGATTGCGCTCGCGGTGTAAAAAGTCTAATGATCTAACATTATGGCGACCAAATCGTCATAAATATTTAGGAGCTCTGTGAATGGGTCAATAGCCTTGCGAGTAGCGTTGCAACATCCAATAACATGTCGCTGCAAGTCGAGTATGAAGCTAAATCAACTGATATGATCGAACACGCTCAATTACCTCATTTATTCATTGGACTACCTCTTGGCTGAGAAACTTTTAGCAGTTTCGACCGGCGATTTTGGCCACAGGCTGAACGGCTAACAGTAGATGCAATTTAGATTTTCTTTCGGATCCAGGGTGCTAATTAGAATGTGAATGGCCGCCAACTCCATAAAAGGATGTGTATCCACAAAGAAACTAATCCAGCATGTGAACGCCGTTAGAACTGCTTATCATCTCGATCGGACTTGTTACCGCGATGAAATAATTGTCGGCTGTTAATTTGCTTGTGTTAATCTGCTAGAACCGTTCCATGCCGGATAATTACACACCTAAAGCTCGTAAATTGCGCCAAATCGTCGCAATGGCAAAAATGACGGCAGCTCCGGAGGGTGAAGACCACGATATTCAATTAGCAGGAACAGTCTTCCTGATAGCATCTCTCAGTATGTCACATATGTTACCTGTGTGAATAATTCACCTGCTTTGCTCGAGGCGCTCCGTATTGGAATAACAAACAACACTATTCTAATTTTTGCCTTGCCCAATCGACTACTATAAATATCCAGTCAATGACCGCTTACTTAACCGAGATCGAGTAAACATAAAGCAAGAGCCAAAACACCTTTCTTGAATCTATTACAATCGATTACGTGTCTCAACTCCACATTTTTTAATGCATTTTTTCCGCGGCGCGTTATCGTGTCTGATGGTATGCATGACTCACAACTTTTTTCACATTGTTAATGTCGGTGCCTATAATTATTGAGGTTCGGTTGAACTTGCGGGTGTAAGTTTACGCCGTAATAATGCAAGAGGTTCACCTCACGTACTCCACGGACGCACACCATTGGATCAATGGATTTTGCATCTTGTCGTCAACGGGAAGCGTTCGAGTAGGACTTAATCGATCAAGGCGTTGTACTTAATTGACACTTAGAAGTCACAACGTCTCTTTCTGATCTCGTTACGTCTTCTTCGTTGTCATAACAGCGCACGCCGGCTTTTTTGCGGCTGTGCCCACACACGTTTATCCACTCCATGAAACAAAAACGCTGCACCGTTACAGCAAAACGAACACCTCGATCCGAAGAACTGGAACGGCGGAATTGTAAAAACCCGGCGTTAAACCGCCATCGGACCGCCGAGAAAAACTTCATTGAAGAAGGCGAGCAGTTGGACCTCAAATCCACGTTTTGCGCTACCCTCCCCTGCCGCACCGGTCAGCGCAGCGGCAGACCTGAAAAAGTTACGTGGAATCCGCAGCCGTTCGGTAGCATTGGGGGAACGTGATCTAAAAATTTGAATTTAAGGTCGATGAAATGAGTCGCAACGTAACCGGCGGCTCGTAAAAGTGAGATCGTTGCCCATAAAGTCGGTTAATTTTGAAGCTGTCGCGAAGAGAGGTCGTCCCATTAGCACGACGTCGCATAAAAATGTCTCATCGTGCAGTCGAAAGTGTCGCCATGCAAACGGCCGAGATTCTGAAATTAGTTGCCTCTTCGGAGTTGCGTCAATCTTCCGGTTTCGCGATCTGCCACCCTATTAACTACTTCACGACTCATTTGTCGCGGAAATATTGTCGGGCGGCACTTATAAATAGCGCAACCAGGTTGATCCAGCGTCGACGGTTATTGCAAGTAATTTGGCATAATCGAGTTAAACACAAACATAATAACGGCAGTAAACGGTTTTTCGTAAATTAACGTTTCCTCGTCGTTACGGTTTAGACCAAGGGAGGAAAAATCACTGGGCCTCGTTCGTATTAAAGAGCGGCAGTAAAACAGCAAATGACTTCCCCAGAAAGGAAGGGTTGCCACCATCGAGTAGGCTTAAGGGACTTGAATTTTAATGAACGACCGGGAAACTTGTCACGTGACGTTGCAATATCTATTCGTTATTATCACGAGCGAGGGAAAAATCAGACCACACGTCCGAGACAAATAACATTTTTGGAAGTGTAAGGTGCCATATTGTACCATGATGTCTCTCTTCAGTATGTAGAGTGTTCAATATTTGGGGAAATAAAAAGAGGTAGAGGTCTGGCCGCCAAGTGGTGAATATTAGGTTTAGCAACCCCCGGTAGAGCAAACAGTTATTTGTTCATTTGGGCAAAGCCGCCATGCAAATCCGCCATGTAATTACCTGAGGGAGGATAATGCGGACAGTTAATGTCTGTAGTAACGACGAGATCGTGTTCAAAGCGTCGAGTGTGTGCTCTCGTTACGTCATTCTTGCGTCGAATCGCAACTCTTTTCGCCTTAGCCGACTTCCAGGTGCGCGCAAATTGCCAACCCTTATAATCCGCAATAAGACGAGGCGGCCGGATCGAGAACATACTTAGGCAAATTATAAAACTTGTAAGCCTCATGGCAAACAGATCAGACGGGGATAAGGCCGAGCCTTATTTATGCCTCAGATTTTGCCAAGTGGGCCGAACCCGACGATCAGACGGAACAAAAAGAGGAGGCGTGTGCGGAGCGTAATGGATTTTTGAATTCGGAACACGAAGTCGAGGCACGCAGATAAATAAATTCGAATCCAATCTCGCCCGCTCGACTGCTCCGAGGTGCTTCAAATTGTAAGATGCGAAAGGGTGAAAAGTGGCCCCGCGACTCCGTCGGGGGCGAAATCGGTCGAATTGCAATTATTTCGCGATTTAATTGGACGCGGGGCGAAAACAAAGAGTGCAAGCCGATTTAGATCATGACGATCGAAGCGGCAGTAAAAGAAAACTGTGTAAACTTGCTTCTATTTCGATCATGACTGTTTTAGATGGTAAGTAATTTAATAAACAATTCCGTTTTATGGGTTATTTTACAGCTCGAACTGTAATTCGACGATATTCGTGTGCTTTATTGAGTTTTTACCAGCTGGAGGCTTTGCATACAATAACCGTCTTATGCGAGTGCATTCGGAAATTTTATGACCACCCCGCTGTTAATGGGAAACGGAACGACGCATGGATGACTTTAATTACTTAATTTAGTCGCTGGCCTGCAAAATCAGCCACCAAGAAACGCTTCGGAGGCAGAAGTGTTCGAAATCGAGGTTTTGAGTAATGCCGAATGCATGTTCGTTCCGGCAGCATCCATCACCATCAAATGAGCACGCATGCAAACCTTCAAGTCAGAGCGAGGCTATTGTCTAAGAGCTTGCTGATGGGTTGTTTGTGTACTGCGAGGGAAACCGCCGGGTGTAGAACATATCTCACTACAATGTAGACAAATGCATTGTAATGCTGAAGTAATGCCGGCTCCGGTAGGTCTCGCTGGCTGTACCTCCCCTTCTGTTGGCTTGTCGCGTTTTATTTTCTGGAATACGCTGTTAACTAATGGGACTGGCATCTGGTCGCTTGTCTTCGTAATGACGGCTGAGCAGACGGCGCGTTTGTCGCCGCGGAATTTTGAAGGCGAAAATCAAATAAACTGTCGAATTTGCGACATGTTCGACGACTGAGGTGGTGCTCGTGCAGTCTGAGGTCGGGACAAGGGCCCGTGAATACTCGAGGAAGTGTAATGCGAGCGAAAGTTTGCTTCTTGCTGTTCCTGTAATGACGGCGGAGAATAAATAAGACGCAGAAGTTTTTTTTGTCTGAAGTTGCTCTTCAAACAAGCAATAAAGCTCCTTCCCCGGTGTATTGAATTTTTTTCCGGTTTAATATAATTCTGATACATATTTTCTGCAGTTTCCGAACTATTTCGTCCGAATCGATACTTGCGAAATTTGGAGCTAACCTTTGAAACACAAGGATTGAGTTTTGGTTGGGATAGATTTTTCAAAAAAAATCTGGAGTGCGGCCTAAAATTACCTAAATTCACATTAACATTATTTTGATGGTGATTACATATTTTGGTCTATGGTAAAAGTAAGTGGTTAAAAAATCCAAACCCAAAAATGCAAGAATCTCCGATGAGAATTTTTGAACTGATTTATCTGAACTTGTCCACAGTGGTGCCAACGAGTCTAATTGAGGATGCGACGTTTATTCTGACATCGTCCTAAAACAATAACGGCCGAGATTAGAGTTGATTTTTCAAAATCGTGAAAGCCCCACCGGCAGCGTTACTTCCTGCATTGCATTCCGAACAAAAATATTTTAATTACTTGTAGCCCACCCGTTACGTGTACGTTTTCACAACGGCGTCAGTTTCAAGATTTGGACGGCTTCCAATCGGTGTATCTTGCATCAGTTTCGGAAAAGAGGTTAATTACACACAAAACTTGAGGAAATACGCAAAACAGAAATCGTCGAATTTCGAAATTCGAGATTTTTTGAAATTCCGCCTCCCGAGCTGTTCGCCTTTCTCTGCCATTTTACGGCGATGTTAATTTGCATTTATGCAGCTAGACTTGATTAAATAAATTCGCGTAAACATTTAAAGGCGGCTTTAAAAACTTGCATAGTTAAGAGACGCCGTGTCTATAAAATAAACTTTTCGCAGCAGTAAACTCGCGTTTTCTTCGCTTTTTCTCGCCGGAGCAAATAAAAAGCGCAACTCTTATCTGAAAAGTTGCTATTTATTCGAGCGTATAATGTAATGAAATATGCCTCCTAAATTCCATTCCCCGGAGCAATACCGTACAGATCTGGAGACTATTAAATTGTAATTAAGGTTTTAATATCTCTATTAGAGCCGCAGCACGACCAAGAGCATCTGCCGGCGTTTCTATGCAGGATTTACCGATTCTGAATCGCCTCCCATTTTTCAATAAGCGGCGCATCTAAATCGTCCAATTGAATTCATAATGGACCTGTGTGGGCGGAAGCATGTCTGACATCACGTAGTCCAGTTTGTTTACAAACATCACTTGGACAAAATATAAAAAATGTTGCGTGAACTGTTTACATCGACGCCATTATGACCATTTAACATTACTACCGCACCAGTTCTCCATGATGAGAAAGACGTCGTGAAAAAATGTTGCTAATTATGGAGTTAATAAATTTTATTTAAAAGGTCAGGGCAGTATTATTTTCTTCCATTAAACGTGGTTGCATAACGGATTACGTTTTGTTTTGTTCACCTATTAAAATATCAACAATTTATCCATTAGTCAAAGCAAATGTCAGTTCATTCATAAATTCTGACTGGTCATTAATTAGGCGAATTACCGGTTTGCCAAAAAAAGGTCTCGTTATTAATTGCATCTTCGCAAAAGTTTCCATTCCATCTGTAACAGTTGTGTTATTGATCCATAAAAAAATACATAACTTGTTTATTGGAAGGAATCACAATAAGTCGCGAGTTATTGTGATTGCTTCCAAATATACTTTCCATAGTTGTAATAGACTTCAGCACGCAGAAAACTGAGAAGTTATTGAAATAGCAAAAGAAAGATAATTTACTTTCATTGTCTGCGTTCCTGGCGCCATTTTGGTGGATCTGTGCATGTGCAGGTTTTTTGCCATTATTGCTAATTAACAGCGCCGGTAAAGAAAGTCACGGTGAAATCTGTCCAACTTCTTTTATTTTTCCAAACTTCTGCTTTCAAATTCTAGTCGATTCTATTCAGCCATTGTAATTGTTGCCTATCTGTCATCAGACTGGTCTGGTTGAATGAACTTGATGCATTGTGTATGTATTTATATCTCTGGTTTTGATTCGTGCTAAGTCGAACACTTTGGTGTCGACAGTTCGTTAAATTTGTTTAACCTCTCGGCTAATGCGACACCTTGGCGAAATAATGAAATTTTCAATATTATGTGTTTATTTGATGCTTTGAGTTTTCAACATAAATTGAAATGTATTCTTGCCAGAAAAAGATGTTGAATTATTGATGAGTACGAATTTAGATTGAAATTTGAAAGTGGCACGAATTGTCAAAACGAGAACTTTGCCCATTAAAAATGTTCTGATCGGAAGAACAGTAACACTTAAAGAAAAAGTTAACAGAAATTGAAATATAGGAAAAATAACAACACCAGTGGAAGAAGTCTGTGCAAACATGGGCCCAAAAGAGAACAGAATGAAGGAAAACAACAAAACAGAGATGTTTTAAGTTGTTGGAGTATCAAATTTCATTTTTGTACTTTTGCTTTACAATGATGGAGCGAGGAGAGAAAGGGTTGATATTCGAATAAAAAAGCGTCTGGTTTGAGACAATGCGAAATTCCACACTGGAAAAATTGGTTGCAGAAGTTCGGAAGAGATCATCAATCAAAACAGTTGAGGAAAGAGGGTCTCCATTAAACAAAAATTAGAAGGAACAGGAACTTGGTTGAAAACCAAAATGGGTTATAGATCACTGATGCTGCAGCTTGGTCGTTTCGGTTGGCGGAATGACAAGTTCAGTGGCGACCCTTCACGTGGGTAGGTATCAATCAGATCGTAATTAGTTTGAGAAGTTGTGCCGCCCCTGGGTATAAGATCGGGCGAGTTCGCGAGTTATCCGCTACATATTTAGTGGCCTGGCAGTTTCCAATTAACAGACTTCAGCACGGAGGCGGTCGACGTTCGATTTGAATGATTTACCAACGGCGGCGACGATGCAAACGTCACGACCCATCCGCTCCGACAAGACAACGATGCGCAACAAGCAGTTTTTGCGCCTCGCCAAGTAACGAGATATACACACGAAAATACGTCTATCTGCTGTAACACGAGAGTTCTTTCAATTTGCGCGTTGTCTGCCGCCGGAAATGCGCGGCGGCGGCGGCTTTCATGCGGCTCTGGATGTTTGTCTTCCAAGGCCGACGGAGCTGCGTCCTGGTTATTGTGCGGCGGCGGCGCGAGATGGGAACTTATCGCACAATACCTCGAATTTCGTTCGAGAATCAAAACTTGCTAATTAAACACTGTGTAAATTATATTACGTTCGCTTTCAGCAGGATGGTGCTGCTGAATTTCTGAACAAGCAGTTTACACGTGTTTTCGCCAACTTTATCGACCGCAACCCTTTGAGGCAGATTGCGGAGAACTTCTGTTTTTAGCTTCATCCTTACGCGAAAAATTGGCGATTTTATCTTTAAAAGCTAACTGATGCTGCTGTCGAAGAAGAATGTGAATATGTCTGATCTTCAAGGAATCGACACTGATTTTTCTACATAGATGCGTTGGATAGAAGCGTTACATCAATGGAAAATTAGGAATTTCATATCCTTTGATAGTGTTAAGGTCTCTAAATGATGCTCATAAAGATCTTAGAACCTGGAGACAACAATCAAACTGTTGATTTTATCTCATAACCGTTGTTACTTTTGAATTTTTCAGCCTTATTTTGCCCATCACTTAATTCTGAAAAAGGTATCCTTAATTATTTTTCTGACAAACTGAAACTTCTGCAAAAAGGAGATAA
>QDEB01056657.1:0-15697 GCA_004193795.1 Asbolus verrucosus | reverse complement strand
ACGGGAGTTTCGTACACCATGGTTGCAGGGTGCATCAAACGTATGGTTTTCTTCTTATTCATAATGCAAAAACATTTTCAAATACGAAAACCTTCATAACATTATTAAACACTTTGATAAAGTCGAAAATAGACCATGCTAATATTATTTGGTTCCCTTATCAAGAAAATCACACCTTAGATATGAAAACATTTCCTTTGTGTTCAAATAACCACCACAACATTTTTTTTCCAAACGAAACACTAAATCTTTATATTTTTGTAATGTACTTGCTTCGATTCATATTAAACATGTTTGGTGGAATGTAGGCTTTACAGCCGGTGTCCATATAATTAGAGATTTCCGGGTCATGCCGCCGAGCATTTAATTAACTCTGACGAAGTAAGCAGTATGTCTTACGAAACGTCAGCGGCATAACCCGGAAATCTTGAATAACATAAAACATATTTCTCGAGATATTTAGTATTTTTTTGAAAAAAACAGATTACTGCTAGGTAGGCGACAAAAATGTTTATCACTTTTTTTGACATGAAGACCTCATTGAGTTGTTATATTACAAGAGATTTAATATAGCCATCATTTCAAAAACAAAAATAATTTAAAATTAATTAAAATCATGCCAGGCCCATACAAATGAATCTCAGTTAAATGCTCAGTTGTTTATTCTGATACATTTAATTTAATTTAATGTATTCTAAAAGAACGGAAAAATTTTTACGGAATGTAAGTGGCTGAAGTGGCTGATATTTCCACTACTATCTTATGTAGGGGTTTCCGAAACTTGAACCAATATTAACAACACAAATTCCTTTGTCGATTTTAAAGTTAAAAGTTTGTGTATGTAATGTCGAATTCCTACTCTTAAATTGAAGGTGGAAACATGTATTGTTTTAACGTTATTTAACTGTCATCAAAAAACCAGTAACAATACCTTGAAGTTTTAAGTTGGCCAGAGCGTGATTTAAAAAAAATTAATTATTACTATTTGCAGCAAAGTTTCAGGATTTTCAGTTTTCCATAAAAACGAATAATTTTACAAGGAAATCGTAAAAGACAAAAAAGAAGTCTTTTAATTTGTTTTAACTTTAAAATGGACCAAAGACTGTATTTATCTAAATATAACTTTTTAGCCTCAATTTTTGTAAACCAAGCAATAAAATAATCCGCTTCCAATAAAACGATAAAACTCAGCTTTGGCAACTAATAACACAACCCAAATTACAAAATTTACAATATATGTGGTTTTTGAATAATTAAAAATATACATGTTTCGACCTCCGAATTCAAAGAGACGTATCGCCGTTAGGAGTATTCGACTGTTGCATAAACAAACATTCAGCTTTAAAATCGACCAAGGAAGTTGTAGTTTCAATATTGGTACAAGTTTCGGAAACACCTGTATAATAATATGCTAGAGAAACAATGAGTAATAAAATGGATGACAGAATGTAAAGTTTTTAAATTCTCAATCAGATTTTGTAGCAAAATGTGTTATTAAAACGCCACAAAATTTGTATTTAAAAATCAAAGTAAATTCAGTGAACCAGCGCCTTTTTGTATAAAAGTACTGAACTGACGAATGTTGAATAGAAAATTTCTTATGAATAATTAAATGGTTGTATATTTGCAAGTTCGCAGCTGTGTTTCTTTGAATACATTTTAAGACATCAGTGTTACAGAGTATAATATAGATTTGTAGCTTTATGTAAAGAATCAAGCTGATGCCTTAACACAAATTTAATCTTATCTAAAAAATTACAAAGATGAAGAAGTGAAGTTAAAAAAAAAAGAATTGCGTAGTTTTTAACTTACATCTTTGTTGTTAAAGGTTGTCATTTAATGCGGAAAAATTATAAGAATGAAATTTTGCATTAACGTATTTAAATCGCACTTTTAATATTTATTAAAACATTTGTCACTTTTCATGTTTTTACACAAAACTGTAATTGTTCCAAAGAATAAACTCGCATTGAAAAACATTTTATTAAAAATTATTATCCTACAATTTCTTATAAACCAATGATGTGACGATATTTCCAGTTTTTCCTCCGAATTTAAATTGAGGTGTTGGTACGTTATCAACACAAACAAAATAATTTTGAAATTGTTGATCTAGTTCATCTTTAGTCCAGTTGCAGGATGTGATTATAAAAAATCCATCATTGTTTAAACCCTTGTGAACATTATCTAAATATTTTATCCTGTATTCTTGTATATTAGCATTTAAACTGATTGCATCATACGTTCCTTTATCGTGAATAATATCAAATTGACCTTCTAAGCGCTCCAAAATATTACAGGTGGAGTACTGTATTTGAAAGTCTTGCTTTTGCGCTATAGATTTAGCGAGAATTATAGCATCTTCTGAGTAATCAATTCCGTGTAAATTTGTATAGCCTTGAACTGCTAGTTCTATTAAAAACATTCCATTGCCACAACCAACGTCTAGAAATTTTGAATTTTTTGTAATTGATACATTCTTCTTTATCCATTTCATAATTCGTTCAACAATGTCTTCTCCAAACCAAATTTCACCAGGATCCCCGTGATCTTTGAAATTCGCTATTTCTTCTTTATAACGATTGTCCCAATATTCTCGAGTTCCCAGTTCAGAAGCTTGAAGTTCTTCCATCTGGATGTAAACTTAGATTAAGATTTAAAGTAGCTAGATTATTATCCTATTTAGTTTAAATGAACTCCATAAATATTTATATTTGCCGCGTCATATGAACAATTTTGTCCCCAAGGTGGCACTACTGAACTATGTGAAAAATGTAGGTTAAGGTTACATGTCAAAAAATTATGGTAATCCAGTAGCAGTGTATTTACGCTAACCAACAAGGGTTATATAAAACATAATTGGTCAACTGGAAAAGCAAAAACTTAAATTTTCTTAAATAACGCAAAGGCGCTAAATAAAAAAATAAATAATTTGAATACAAAGTACAAATACTAGTGCCACATTTACAATGGATGACACAAAAATAGAAGATCTGGATTTATATGAAATTCTTGAAATTGAAGCAAGCAGCACTGCTGCCGATGTAAGTGACTGGATTTTTGTTCACACAACCCATAATTAACATTCTTTCAGATCAAAAAAGCTTACAGAAAGAAAGCGCTCCAATGCCATCCAGACAAGAATCCAGGTAACCCAAATGCAGCGAAAGAATTTCACCAGTTATCAAAAATACTCGAAATACTAATTGACGAAACAGCTAGAAAAGCATATGATAGAGTTCTAAAAGGCCGCAAAGAAGCAGCATTGAGGCACAAGGAACTTGATAGTAAAAGGAGGAAATTAAAAGAAGATTTAGAAGCACGTGAAAAGCGAGCTTCTGGTAATTTCAAAAACAAATCTGATGACCAGAAGCTTAAAGAAGAAATTGAAAGACTTCGCAAAGAGGGGTCCAAACAAGTCGAAGAGGAAATCGAGAAAATCAACAAAGAATTGAAAGAACAGCTAAGCAAAAGAAATGAAACAAGTACTTGGAACAGTGCCGATCATCGAATTAAAATTAAATGGAACGCTGTCAAAGGAGACCCCACAAATGGAGGCTACACGCAAGAAATGCTACATCAATTTTTATCAAAAGTAACATTATGAAATAGATATGATTAAAATCGACATTTGTCTTTTTCAACATTGCAGTACGGGAAAGTTGTCGCGCTGGTATTATCGAAAAAGAAAGTGGGAACTGCATTGGTGGAATTTGAAAGACAGAATGCAGCCGTAAGTAGTTTTAACTAAATAAAACTTGTGTTAACCTGTAATGTGCAGGAGATGGCGGTTGAAATGGAAAGCGGGCTGGCTGCAAATCCGCTGAAATTAGAGTGGGTGAACGCGCCCCCATCAGCACGAAAAGCCCCGAGTTCTCTGATAAAACCATCAGATTATGAGAGCATGGTCTTAACCAAAATGAGGCAAGCGGAAGAAAGGCGGAGGCTGATAGAACAGTTAAAAGCCGAGGATGGTGATAGTTGAAATAACTCTGTAAATTAAAGCGAATAAAGCGAATTATTTTTTATCAAGTTGTTTTTGAGGTTAGAGTCAAATGTTTGACGTTTAGATTTGCAGATGGCGCTGGAATAGATGGGAAAACTGCCACGTTTGAATGTGTCATAATTAACGGTTAAATACCAAAAAGAATGATGAAAAAGTAGTACTTACCGTTAGATATGCGGTTTAGTTGAAATGCAAAATTCCTGTGGTTTTTTTCCGATCTGTTAAAATACAAAGAAGAAAATTTTGGTTGTAAACNNCCAAGTGACGTTCATCCACCTTTCAGTACAAGTTGCATGGCCCGTTCAAGATGACTACCCAACAAATTCAGCCAAAACGTGGAATTGTGAAACAAGTAAGTGGTTTTTATTCCAAAAACATTTTGGCAAATGATTAATTTCCATTTTACATAATGGTTATTGTGGTTCACGTTTAAATTTCGGCAGCTACAGCCCCATTACTGTCAAGATGCTTGGTTGGCATGATTATTACATATGGCATATAATATTTATGTATTATTTTAATGGTTCGGGGTGCATTTGCAGCCCAAAATAGGTGCAGGCTTCACGACTTTATCATAATTTTGCAGAACTGAGCGATTCAGAGACTCGCTTTTATTTAACCTATATTTCTTGTATGAGTTGGCATATTTCGAGTTTGATGTGGTAAACAAGCGTTTGTAAAATTTCAGATCCTTTCTGGGGATTCTGTTATAATTAGAGGACCGACAGGAGCGCCGCCTCCAGAAAAACAGATTAATTTTTCTGGAATCATTGCTCCGAAGTTGGCCCGGAGAGCTGGCGATCAGTGCGTATACCCCTCAAAGACCGGTTATAAATCATTGAGCAACTTTTTGTAGGTCTGACCCTTCCAAAGACGAACCTTGGGCCTGGGAAGCTCGCGAATTTCTCCGCAAAAAGCTCATCGGAGAAGAGGTTTTTTTTACTGCGGAAAAACCTCCGAACGCCGTGCGCGAATATGGCACCGTTTACTTGGGCAAGGATTTCAGTAGTGCTGAAAATATCACCGAATCGTTGGTCTCGGAGGGTCTTGTAACAGTGCGACGTGAAGGTGTGAGGCAAACTCCTGAGGGCGCCCGCTTGGCTGAGCTCGAAGATGCTGCCAAAGCCGCCGGCAAAGGCAAGTGGGGCAGCACCCCGTCTTCTGAACATGTACGTGACATTAAATGGTCAGTTGATAACATGCGCTCCTTCGTTGACAAGCAAGGCTACAAGCCGGTGAAAGCCATTATTGAACATGTTCGTGATGGTTCTACTGTGCGTGCATTTCTTCTTCCAGATTTTTACCACATCACGCTCATGATATCTGGGATTAGGGTAATTTTGCTTATAAATATTTGAATTTTTTTTCAAACAATTTGTTTTAGTGTCCCGGTTTTAAACTGGACGCTAACGGTAAACCTGATCCAAGTATCAAAGTTCCATATGCTGAAGAGGCTCGCTATTTCGTTGAAATTCGTCTGTTGCAAAGAGAAGTCGAAATAGTTCTGGAATCTGTTAACAACAATAATTTTGTTGGTACTATTATTCATCCTAAAGGGAATATCGCCGAAGCTTTGCTGAAAGAAGGATTTGCACATTGTGTGGATTGGTCAATTGCGTTTATGAAATCCGGAGTTGAGGGTTTAAGAGCTGCTGAAAAGAAAGCGAAAGCTGCCAGACTCAGGATCTGGAAAGATTGGCAATCAAGTGCTCCTCAAGTAACAGGAAAAGAAAAAGATTTTATTGCTACCGTTGCAGAGGTTATTAATGGTGATGCTCTTTCAGTCAAATTGAACAATGGCCAATACAAAAAGATCTTCCTCTCAAGTATCAGACCTCCTAAAGAAGCAGGACGGTAAGTAAATTTAATTAATTAAAATTAATTTAACTGAAAAAACAATAATTTATCAAACATCTGATAAAGTTTATATAAAATGTAAACAGATAACAGGGAATCTAGCACAACTTAAAAAGTGATAATAAATAGCAAAAATTCAATTTTAATTACTTCCATATCTGATTGACCTTCTTTTAAAGGATGTAACATTTGGTAATAGAAATTAGAAACTACTTATTTTTTAAACTGAATTAAAGTAATTTCTACAATATGCAAACATGCAAATAATCGATCCATACATAAATTTCAATTTAACTTAATTTTAACTAAGTTACACTGAGCGTAACGCTTTTCAGACCTTAGCCATATTCTTTCTCGACCAGCAGGTGATTGGAGACAAAATCTACTCATCTGTAAAAAGAATTTTTGCCCATTCTTCATTGCCCCAATGTCAATGATCCCTTGCATATTCAAGTCGTACTATTCGGTGACTTCTGGTCAATTCTGAGTCATTTACGGGTCTTCTTGCATTTAATTCCTTCAACCTTTTTCTCATGTTCTCTCACTTACCCTTAACCCCCGCACCTCTTCTATATGGTTTCTTGTCTCGAAGCAGTAGTGTCCCTGCTATGTAAAATACTTTAACGACAAAAAAAAAAAAACAATCATCCTGTTCATTAGTAGAATTGGTACATTAGTAGTTCATAATTCCTGCCGGATGCTACTTGCGTCGTGAGGCCACCAGTTTCATAGTTTTATAGTCCTCTATACGCTGCATCTTGAAATCCCTAGTATTCTAGTCGCTTAATACTGTAACCGTCAATCCTGCACCAAAGCTATTACTCTAGCCATATCTATCGGAGACGGAACCATAATTGAAATAAAAAGAAGGCTAATAAACACTCCAAACATCACAAAATAGTTTTATTTGACCATTTCAATTAGAAAATTATAAAAAATAAAAACCAGGAAAAAGTTTCTACCAGCCAAAAAACATTTTTTGGTTATTCAATGACAAGAAATTAATTTTCTCATTTTATTAAATATATATATATATATATATTTCTGGCGGGAACTGAATAAAAAGTTAGTTAAAAAATTTCAAAATAGGAATGTTTTTTATAAATTTCAAAGCAATGTCTATACATGAATCGTACGTTTTTCAACTATTAGAGGCTATTGTAAGAAATGTATTCTATGAAAATAGTAAAATCCAAGTTACAAATCTACAACAGGTTCATTCGAACCACTTAATTGCTTTATAATATTGTTGAAATTTTAAATTTAATTTGCCTTGCTTTGGAACTTCGGAACTTGAGAAATCTATTTTATTCAGACAAAGTTAGATCAATAACGATTAGTAAATTAATGGAAGTTGTGATACAATCAATGAATAATTTTGATAAAATACCTACAAATTTTATTTTTAACTCTTAATTTATTGACTCTATATTTTACTTAGCGCAGTACTCATTTATAAATGCGAATTAACTTGTGTGTAATTTAAATAAATAAATAAATAAATAAATAAATAATGGATAAAAACATTTAATTCAATTATCTTAAATTTGTGTATCAAATAATTGTAGTTTCAATACAGTTTACGATAATTACGAAATAAATACTAAACATTTTAACATTAATTAATTAACTTTACAAATAAACTAAGAAAATAAGAAAATTATTTAATAATATAAACAGAACATCTTCAAACGACAGTAATGGACAATTATAAACTATGATTCAAGGATAGATATCGCTTTTACTTTTCATAGATTTACCGGACCCGTTTCATAGTTCAATAAAATTGTATTAAAGACAATACTCAAAAAGTTACTGCACAATCACAAAAAAAGTTTTCAATCAATAATGTCATAACCTAGGACCGTGTGTAATAACTTCCGTAAAAGTAATCTGGCAAATTTAGCACATATAATTGGATATCTTTGTGGTAGTGTGCTATTAAACAGTAACCAATCAGATTACTTAGTTTTTTCATGCTACAGGCGTATCCAAATTCAGGTCAAAGAAATATTTTAAACTATAGTAAGAATTTTCTAACTACATCTTAACTCTGCCAACAATGACAAAAGACTATTTGAAAATATCTCATAGAAGAAGGCGGCAAAGAAAGTACCATTAAAAATTTGCAAATCAGAATTTGACAATTAAAATTGACCAAGGCAAACTAGATGCTAATAGAGAGTTTTTGCGTAACGTATTTAACGTTATAGTAACATTAACATCTTGAAATTCGACACGGGGTTGGTTAAATCTCCTCCTTTGCTAAGCAAAAGAGTCTTAACGTATATGACATCAATAACGTACGTTATTACGGCCAGACGCATATCCCGATAATCTACGACGATCTTCCGAATTCAGGGATCCAAGCTCCTTCTTTAACTTTTAGAGGACAGCTCTACTATCATTTCTCTATCAGTATAATGTGTAAATGTTGGAAAAATCACAGGTTTCGTTGCAACTAATATAATGCAACACAATTGTGACTGTAATTGTCAAAGAGTGTCATTTTCAGTTTTGTGATGGTATTTTGTTCCAATTTATCTTACGTTTCATTTCTTGTCAGTTTTTCTGTGTTTTTGTTGCAAGTCATGCCAACATCAATAAAATATGACAATGAGAACATACCTAATGGCAATTAATATCATAAAACATGTTACAGATTATGACCGTTTCACAAAATATCATCACAAAACCGAAAATTTAATTTTTAGTCATCTTTCCGTTAGCCTCAACAACTTTAGTCAGACGGTTGAACATGGAAATACATAAAATTTCTAAAATAGTCTCGGGGGAAAAAAAGCTTATCCTTATTCAGAAAGCTTAGTAGACGCTTTTGTATGTTATTTACCAAGTTGCGCGACATATTTTCTATAGAACTGAGGTCAGGGCTGAAACTCGGCCAGTCAAGCACGGTTTTATTATTTTGGAATCATTTTGTTACACAATGAGCTGGATAGTCATCTTGTTGAAAAATGAAGTTGTCTTTCGGTAAAAATTATCTCATCAAGGGCGGCATCATTTGTAAGGCCCACCACTTCTACAACCAACAAGAGTCAGTCGATGCTGGTGGACGTCTGGAACCTGTCTTTCTTTCGAGCATCTTACTCTCTCTCCAAAGTCTCACAATAGAATTTACCGAACTTTTTGCCAATCGCAACTGAACTTCCGCCCTAGTTTCAGACGTACCAACCTCAGTTAATGAAATGACCCTTACTTTATTAAAATATGATATTAGGGCCATGATTTTGAACAATTTTCAAAAGATCCTTTGGCAATTCAATTTGTTATTGACATTGGACGTAATCACGCAAGGAAAATTTTTAAGTTGTGACAATAGCACGAAATTTTAAAATTACATTAACGGCCAAAATTTATTACTCGCGACTGTACACTGGCGGCCAAAAATAATGCACCAACGTTTTCGACAACCCTGTAATTTTATTAATTTTTGATTAGTGTAAAACAGTCGTCAAATTTTAAGTTAACAAAAATTCTCAAAATTTTGTCAATTACAACAAGTATAGACAGTGATTTTTTTTAGTGGTCCTTTAATTTTTTACCAGACCGGAAATGTATGTATTAATCTCAGTTGAATTTATGATCGAGGTATTGCTTTTAAGCCATCTTTATTTGGAATTAATAGAAACAAAATCCATAAAAGATTATTTTTAATGCAAAAAAATTTGAAAGGTTAATATTTTATCTCATAATTAATATTTTTAATTATTTAATTTAATATTTTTTCTGTTACAACTTCGAAACGCCTAGGCATAGGTCTAATTTAATATAATTAATTTCTAATGTTTTCCAACATTTTTCAATTTTCTGCCATAGTTTGTCCTCGTTCCGTGGTCTAATATTCGCCCTGTGATTCTTTGTGATATATCCTCACACATTTTTGATTGGCGTAAGAACTGGACTGTTGGCTGGTCATAGTAATATTTCCACATTATTTTCATTAAACAAAGCTGTTGCAGCGGACAGATATGAGCTGGACAATTGTCCTGCGGGAATATGAAATTGTTGGCAGGGTAAATTTGTGTTACAGATGGTAACATAATATTTTCTAAAATGCCAACATATTGAGTTTTCCTTCGAGCTGAAACATTACAACAGGATATGCAGTCCCATAGATTTATCGAAAAACAACCTCTTCTATGTATCTATTATCATATCTGCTCATCATATCGAGTATTGGTGGTCTGTACACTTTAATTTGACCATCATGGCATGATTGAAAGATTCTTTCGTTAGAAAAAATTATTCTGTCCCGATAATCATTGTCTTTTGGTAAAAATTCGAGTGCAAATGCATCTATCATTTCTATTCATGCGCTCTATTCATGCCCTTCATCTCTCCATCTTTTATATATACGTATTGCAGTGCTTCTGTTTACGTTAAATTCCTCAGCAACTACACTTGCAGAGAATCCGCATTCCATTTTTGTTACAAGCCGAAAATGTTGTGCAGCGCTTAGATGGAGCAGTTTGAGGCATTTTTTTTTTTTTTTTTTTTTGGCCGCATTGTACATACTTAAATTTATCGTCGGTTTAAAACGTAATTGGAAATTTCTCACTGGGTTTAATACACAAAAAAGTAATGTTTGTTGCTGTTGTGATTTAAAATGACTCTTGGAATCTTTTTGCAATTTGCAGTGTCGCCGATGAAGACGGAAAAACTGCTCCAAGACCTAAAGGATTCCGTCCATTGTATGATATTCCATGGATGTATGAAGCTAGAGAGTACTTGCGCAAAAAGTTGATCGGCAAGAAAGTGCACGTGGTCATTGACTACATCCAAGAAGCCAGAGATGGTTACCCGGAGAAAGTTTGTGCTACTGTTACCATCGGAGGAAAGTAAGTCGATATATTAAAATAAAAATCTTTTAGAGTACTCATTTTGTACATGTTCACACAGAAACGTTGCCGAAGCTCTCGTGTCGAAAGGTTTAGCATCCGTAGTGAAGTATAGACCCGACGATGACCAACGCAGCTCTCGTTATGACGAACTACTGACCGCCGAAAGCAAGGCTATGAAGTCTCAAGTGGGCATCCATAACAAAAAAGACGTTCCCATACATCGAGTCACTGAAATAGATGCAGCTCGAGCCAAACTTGAATTGTCTTCCTTCCAACGTGCACAAAGAATCGATGCTGTCGTCGAATTCGTTGCCAGCGGCACCAGGTTGAGAGTTTTTATTCCGAAATCGAACAGCTTGTGTACCTTCTTATTGGGTAAGTGTTTTTATTTTTTACGGTACGTGGACGGCATCTCAGAAAACCTCACACACATGCACTGTATTTTGTGTGACAGAAGTAGGTGCGAGAATAAAAATGTGAACTTCATTGTGGCAGTTAGCTTTCAAAGTTTGCCACTATTTCGCGTCACATACAAAAGTGAAAAGCAATATTGATTTGTACAAAACTTGACAGGAGAAATTTCTTCGAAACGCATTGTGATTTTAAGTGAAAATCATGTTCTCATGTGAAGTATTGGATAATAAACACAAATAGTGTTATGATTGTCATACAGAGAGTCTCATAATTATATGTCAAAAAACAATAACTTTGTTTAAACTGTTGAAGTTGCGACTTTTCAAAAGAGGCAGTTGAGTTCATAGCATTTGTGAATAATTCCGAAATTATAGAAACCTTATTTTGACATTTAGTTTTAGCGGGTAAGGGTAGTTTTTTACTGAAAATTATTTAGTACAGTTGCATTGGCTGAAACACAAAAAAAAAAGAACAGCCGTATTTCAGCTGTGACGGAAATGGTCATTTTCTCGTTGCTAAATGACATGGAAATGATTTATTTATTTCTCCCTTAAAATTAATTCAGTTCTGAATGTTATAACACTATCAAAAAACTCACAGAAATTGCTGGTTGTTGCCAAAGTTGTCATTTGATCTTGAAATTTGCCCATGAATTTTGAACTTGTAAAGCAAAAAAGACGACAATAAACCTTCGATTACGATATTTCTTCTTACCATTTTGTGGATATACGAGGTGAAGCGACAAATAACTTCTTATATTTTGTTAAATACAGGCTGTTCCACGTAAAATTAATAGCCATTTCTAAAATGTTTATTTAGAAAACAAATTTTTTGAAATCTCGAATTCAAGTATTATTTCAAGTTCTCCAGCTGTTCACTAAACCTTGTTTGAATACAGTTGCAATTCCGTATAATTTATACAAGCGCTACCACTTGGCTCACAGGTAAAATCACTTATAAAATTGAAATGAGATATACTTCGATATCTATTTTAGTACTAGGTGATGACACGTAAAGTATAAGAATTTTGCTTATGATTTAATTTTACAATTTTTGAAGCAAAATGGCATCACGTTAAGGTGCCCTGTTGTCATGAATTCTGAACAATCAAACTCTTAACTGACATTTTGTCGAAAGTTGAGAATAATAGAAAAAAATAGTGAAAAATATGGAGAACTAATTCTATTACAGATAATAAACGGCAAGAGGACACCTCAATGGTGCTATTCTGCTTAAAAAAAGTCATAAAATTATTGATTTTGCATAATTTTTATTGAATCGTAAATAAAATTCGACATGTTTTGCACGTCATCATGTAGCATTTGAAGAACAATTTACTCAGTTTAATTAAAAAAAAAAAAAAAACTAAATTTTTATAAATCTCTGAACTGGAATTGCAAAAAAAAATTGGTGATTATACCATTGTGAATTCTAACTTTTAGGAAAAGAAAAACTGATATATAAAAATTTTAGAGAGGGCTTAATAGCCCCTTCTAAAATTAGCTTGCGTCAGACACGCTGTATCCTTGCTTCATCGCTTTAATTAATCATCAACTTGGTTCACCTCTAGTCAAAATCACTCATGGGAATGGTGGTTAATTTTCGGTATAGAGAGTTATTGACTCCCATCAGTGCATAAAATTTATATTTAAAACTCATTGAATAAAACTAGTTCGCATTAAAATTTAAACAAAAAATGTACTCTCATTACGTGCTGATAGAATACAAGTTTACAAGTGACTTTACCTTCCAACATTTTAAAATGTATGCACTTACTCAACAAATTTCTCTTACGAGAAACTGTGTGCTTCGTTCTGGAGCTGAAAAAATTTCACTTTTATAAATCAAAACGTTTCGAAACATGAAACCCAACTGTCTCCTGTGAAAAGCTGGAACATCTTAAGAAGCATCTTAGAGAATAAGTTTAAATAAAAGACCCTCCATATTTTTGACATATAAGTGCGAGATTTGGTTGAGAAGGTTAAAATGATCAATAACGTTTCAGTAGATTTAAGTAAGTGACATCGTAATTTTAGGAGGTATAAATTGTCCGCGTGCTTCCCGCCAAGCGACAATCGCGCAGCCAGCTGTGGAAGGCGAACCATTCGGCGATGAAGCATTACAGTTCACAAAAGAACGTTGTCTCCAGAGAGAAGTTTCAATCCAGGTCGACACTCACGACAAAGCAGGCAATTTCATCGGATGGCTCTGGGTCGACAACGTGAACTTGTCCGTTGCTCTCGTAAAAGAAGGCTTCGCATCGGTCCACCGCACTGGAGAAAAGTCGCAGTACGCAACCCTGCTGAAAGAAGCGGAAGACAGTGCCAAACAGCAACGATTGCGAACCTGGAAGGATTACGTAGAAGAGCAAGAAGAGCAGAAGCCCGAAGAGGAGAAGCCGGTAAGTAGCGAACAAGGAAAGAGAGAATAAAATTGCAAATTTAACTCTGCACGCAGAACGTCGAAAGACAAGTCAGTTACGAAGAAGTAGTCGTCACCGAAATCACCCCGGAAGGCTCCTTTTTCGTACAGATCATCTCCGAGGGCCCGAAAGCGGAAGCGCTGAACTCAAAGCTCCGACAGGAATTCCAAGCCAACCCGCCTCTTCCCGGCGCTTTCACCGCCAAACGCGGTGACGTGTGTGCCGCCAAATATACCGTCGATGATGAGTGGTACAGGGTGAAGGTGGAAAAAGTACAAGGGGGGAAAGCGACGGTGCACTATATCGACTACGGCAATCGCGAAACTCTTCCGACCACCCGCCTTGCAAGTTTGCCAGCCGCTTATGCAAGCGAAAAGCCCTACGCCACCGAATACGTCCTGCCTTATGTCAACCTGCCTAAAGACGAAGAGTTCTCTGCCATGGCCATCAAATACCTCCGAGAAGATACTGCCGTCAGTAAACTCCTGTTGAACGTGGAATACCGTGTACAAGGAAGCCCGCCTGCTGCATCGCTTCATGTCGATAGCACCCCCCAAGGAGACATCATCATGAATCTGATTTCCGATGGATTGCTTTTGGTCGAAAACAAAAAAGAAAGGCGACAGAATAAGCTGGTAATTTCAGTGTTGTTGTGAACAATTGTACGTTTTTCATTTATTGTTGTTTCAGCTTGCTGCTTATAAAGAAGCGCAAGAAGGCGCGAAAAGAAACCATTCCAACATATGGGAATACGGGGATATCACTGAAGACGATGCGAAGGAATTTGGACTTGGAAAATGAGGGACCATTATCAGAGCGACATTAACCTACATTAAAAATTAAACAATAGCAGTGGGTTTAAAAGTTGTCTTGTAGACTTTCCATTTAACTAGTAGATAGATGCCAATATAGGATATATTTTTATCCAGCACCATTATTATATACAGATGTTGATGTGTATGTTTATTTTATATGGTTTGTATATTATGGAAATTATGAATGGAATATCGTGGCCTTTAATGTTTTTACATTTTATTCGTAACTTTTATATTGTATCATTTTACAGCACATTTTATTTTCGTTTTTAATATATCAGGTTGTGACAGTTTATATTTACATTACCTTATTGTATATTTGGCTAATCTATCACGTACTTTCCTATTATGTATATTTTGTTTCCTATTGTTAATTATTGTATGACTTAATTTCAAATTTATAAATATTATTTGTAAGTAATCAGATGTAATATCATATTAAACAAAGTGGTTCGATTATGATAAGTATAATCTAACTTGATCAATTCAAGTTTTGAGTGCATCTGGTCATAACACACAGACTGGGTATATTACTATGTACGTACCGTAAAACAACTCATTTTTACTTCAATTTGAAGGCGTGGATGTAACTAATGTAGGGAGTGGCTCTGTGTAAATTAAATAAAACATTATTGTTATATTTTCATTTAATTTTATCCACCATTCCTTAAAACAACTTATAGTGAAGTTGTGACATCATCATGAATCAACATTGTGCAGACTTCCTACAGGAATTTCAGCCAATTTGTCTCCTGTAGATACATAATGCCACAACTGAATTTCGTTCACCCACAGGTTAACCAAAATGTTAATGTAAAGTTGTAAGCGAAAGAAGTGTCCAAATATTTCATATAAAAAAAAACTATCATTACAATAACTTCTTTTTCAATCTCTTTAAATAAGAAGTTAACCACCGCAAAAAATTTGTAAAATACAAATTATTTAATACCCAAATAATTTTAGTAATTCCTTAACTTCGGTAACAGTTCCACTCATGTGTATCTGATCGTCCAGAAGTGACGTCGTCAAACAGCTTGATTGACCATGCTAAAATTTTGTGAGGGAAATATCGGGGTTCATTTAAAAAATCGCTTTTGACTTTTTGATAGATGAAGATGCCGCAAGAAAGGGATGTGCTCTCTTATGTCAGAATTTCAAATTTCTCATTTTCTGTTCATATTAATAAAAAGCCCCGCGTCCTTTGGTTACATTCGTGCCCCAATTTTATTTCGTTTTTGTATTCTAATTACAAATTAACTTTTTTGCACAGCTAAAAATGTAGTTTCTGATGGGGCACATTATATTTTTCGTTTGTCACTGA
>QDEB01056599.1:0-29172 GCA_004193795.1 Asbolus verrucosus | reverse complement strand
AAAAATTGAAAAGGCATGAAATTTGTCAGCAAAATTTGCATGCTTTAGAGGAGGATCCTGACCTTTTTTCTGGAATAGTTACAGGTGATAAGACCTGGGTCCAAAATGGAATCTATGCGATGGGTTCATAAAGGGTCTCCGTCCCCAAAGAAATGTCGAACTCATCTTTCAGTAGGAAAGGAAAACGATCTTCTGGAATGCAGAAGGAATTCTATTGGTAGAATACTTGCCTCGAGGGTGTACAATTAATGCCGATGCTTACGTGAACACTCTAAAAATCTTAAAGCAGCCGTAATCGAAAAATGGGCCCATTTATCAGAGAAAGAAATCTTCTTGTTGCACGACAATGCGAAAGTGCATAAATGGCTAAAGGTTCTTCTTGTAATTGAAGAACCCAACTTCCAGGAGTTAGATCATCCCCNNAGGAGCTAAAAGATTCAGTTGAACAGTTTTTTGAAGACCAACCAAAAGATTTTTTTTAGATGGTGTTAAACAGTTGGAGAAAAGATGGCGTAAGTACGTTGAGATAGTGGAAATTATGTAGAAAAATAAAAATATTTTAAAATTCGTATTTCTTTTGTTTCAGTCAGGTAGACAATTATTTGAATTCCCCTCGTACATTGCAAAATTACAAAATTTTGGGTGTAGCAACTCACTATTCTCATCTCCAATCACCCGGATCGAATCGCCCTTAGGTATAATTTGAAATTTCTGTTCCGAGAGCTTAGAAATGAGAGCGTATGTGTTACTTTTTTTAGATCATAGCATTTTCGAGGTAATTTGTTATTTAGAAACTAATAAAAGTCGTACATATTGTCACTACTCAGAGGATTATTGTAGAAAGTTAATTACAAAAATCTCTCGCTTTTATAGCACTTTATTTTTGTACTGTCCTAGTTTCAAATATAGAAATTGAGATCATTCTCAACAATTATAATAATTGCTCCACCACAAATTTCCTTCCAAGAAATGGTATTAAGAATCAAAACTTTGAACCTTTGTACCTATCACCTACATCATTGGTGCGAATACCATTATGAACGTCAGTCATTTCGTGATTTTGGTATTTTTACATTTCGAAAGTTCATCTCTCAGTCAAGAAACATGTTCAAATTTTATATTCAATTGGATGTGACAACTGTAAAATAGAAATATTTAAACATTTAAAAATATTTAATATTAATCCGGTCCTGCAACTTGGAATGTAGACTTAACCGTTTAATTTACTAAACCTCAGAGAAAGTTTTGAAAGTTCATGAATTTTGACATTTTTTTCAAAATTTTAGATTATAAGGGCCAAAGAAATGTATCCTTAAAATCTAAATCGTAATTTCTGCAAACAATAAAACTCAAATTTACGAAATCATTTATTATTAGTAAGTAATAAACATGGAAATGTCAAAACTGAGGAATTATTCTATAAAATCACAAGTTATAAAATAAAATATCTTTTAAACTCCAAATTTATTGAAAAGTGAACATATAAAATGAATAACGGAGTTTATTTAAAAAATTACTTCTTCTTGGCAGCCTTTTCTGCAGCTTTTGTGACTTTACCAGCACCAGTATCTTTGAAACTGACGCTCTTGATAACACCTACAGCGACAGTTTGCCTCATATCGCGAACAGCGAAACGACCCAAAGGCGGGAACTCTTGGAACGACTCGACGCACATCGGTTTGGAAGGTACCAAGTTGACGATGGCGGCGTCCCCGGACTTGATTGCTTTAGGGTTTTCTTCGGTGGTTTTGCCCGAACGACGGTCGACTTTCTCTTTGATTTCGGCGAATTTGCAGGCGATATGAGCGGTGTGACAATCGAGTACTGGAGTGTATCCGTTCGAAATTTGGCCAGGGTGGTTCAAAACGATAACTTGAGCTATGAAGTCGGCGGCACCCTTGGGGGGGTTGTTCTTGGAGTCGCCGGCGACGTAACCACGGCGCAATTCCTTCACGGACACGTTCTTTACGTTGAAACCGACGTTGTCGCCGGGGACGGCTTCCTGGAGCGCTTCGTGGTGCATTTCAACAGACTTGACCTCAGTGGTGATGTTAGCTGGGGCGAAAACGACCACCATACCGGGCTTCAACACCCCAGTTTCGACTCTACCGACAGGCACAGTTCCAATACCTCCAATCTTGTATACGTCCTGCAACGAACAATAAAATCAAACAGATTCTCACTTGGATCACTCCGACATTAGCAATAATTCGTTCAGAAAAGATTAAGCCTTATAGCAATCACCAATTTCATGAATTTATGATTTGGACATCATGTGTTTGAGGTTATGTTAATTTTTTTTTTACTATATATACCTGCAGAGGAAGACGGAGAGGCTTATCGGTGGGACGACTTGGTGGAAGGATGGCATCTAAAGCATCGATCAAGCATTTTCCTTCAGCTTTGCCTTCTTTACGTTCGACGGACCACCCTTTGAACCATGGCATCTTGGTGGACGATTCCAGCATGTTATCTCCATGCCATCCGGAAATGGGAACGAACGCGACCGCTGCCGGATTGTAACCGATCTTCTTGATGTAAGACGACACTTCCTTCTTGATTTCTTCGAAACGTGGTTCGCTGTACGGCGGCTCGGTGGAGTCCATCTTGTTGACGCCGACGATCAGTTGTCTTACGCCGAGAGTGAAGGCGAGGAGGGCGTGTTCGCGAGTTTGCCCGTTCTTCGAAATACCAGCTTCAAATTCTCCGGTACCAGCAGCTACGATTAATACGGCACAATCGGCTTGGGATGTTCCGGTGATCATGTTTTTGATGAAATCTCTATGTCCAGGGGCGTCGATGATGGTGACGTAGTATTTGGAAGTTTCGAATTTCCACAAGGCAATGTCGATGGTGATACCGCGCTCACGTTCGGCTTTCAACTTGTCCAACACCCAAGCGTATTTGAACGAACCTTTGCCCATTTCTTGGGCCTCTTTCTCGAATTTCTCGATGGTACGCTTATCGATACCACCGCATTTATAAATCAAGTGGCCGGTGGTGGTAGATTTACCAGAATCCACGTGACCGATTACGACGATGTTGATATGAGTCTTTTCTTTACCCATTTTGGTCTACCTACAACAACCCAACCACCATTACAAACCAGAAACTTACAACCGAAACCGACCCAAACTTACAACCGAAACCAACCTCACGATCACGTGGTCAAATTTAACAAAGATGCGCAACCACAAACCACCCTTAATTAAAACGACGAAAATCGACTTGAAACCGAACAATCACGCTGTAGATGGCTGAAAATCAACTAATTACGGTAAATTTGCGCGTATGTTGCCAAGAGGAGGAAACATGGAATGCACAACAGCTATCCAACAGGTTGACCGACACCACGACGACTAGATGGACGGCGACCAAGTGAAAATTCTGGAAAAATACGCAATTTCCACGGGAAAATCGGCCGCGAAGCGAAATGGCCCGTTGGAAGCCACCCGAAGCGGCAAAATCACAGTCGTGAAGCGGTTAATTACAAAATTAAACGTTGGAATAAGTTTTCGGCATATGGCGGACATGACCGGAATGCATCTGTACACGTGGTGCCAACGACGATTCTTTCATAAAATTCGAATAAAACCGTCGGAATTATACAATAAACACTTAAACTAGAGCAATAATCACTTGTACTTACGATTTGGAATGGTATAAATGCAACAGTTAACAAAATACCTAAATTATAGGAACACTAAATTTACAACTTAACGAAGCGGCAACCACACCAGACGACGAGCAAGTCAAAAAGGAAGAGGCCCGCAAGTTGCGCTCTTTTCTTTCCCCCCACCCACAACTTAGGCGATGACGTAGCGGAAGTACTACGGTGTTCTACGAGTAACCGTTTTAAAATTACGCGCTGTTATGGAAATATTTTTTTATTTGTAAATAACGTGTTTGTTGTGTTTTGCTTGACGAAATTGGGCTAATTAATCAGTTATTTTAACTGTTGAAACGTTGCGATAATGCAACGGTTCCCAAATTTGCATCCAATTATGGATTTCCTTTTGATCTTGGCACATCGGGACCAAAAACTATGACTAATAACTCCCTAGTCATAACATTATGAGCCATTAAATTCCTTGCGTAATTTACATATTATTGTGCAACGTAATTTTTAACAATAGCGGCTGCGAACCTCGAATTTCATAAAAAATTTCGAATTTCGGACGCAAATTCGTCTGAAGTCACTATTTTTAGTATTTGGTGCCCGGTTTGGGACTAGGCCTTTTTTCCTCGATATGAATCTATTAATACATTTGCATTCTGTTCGGTTCCATATCACTTATCAAGACCTTTAACGTTGTTCTTACCGCAATATTTATTCGCTGATTTTGAAATTTTAATTAAAAAATTTCAGCAAAATGTTTCGGTGGATAGTAATTTGCGTATTAAACAGCATTGAAATTTGCCAATTAATATTTTCAAGAAATGTTTTCATACTTTTAATATGGGCTGTGCACATTATGCGATACTTTCACACTGATAATGCATTTCTTGTAACTGATAAATTAGTTATTTGAGGAAGATTTTCTTTAAAACCTTTGTACTTATTTTAAATGTACATAAAATGAAAAAAATCTACATCATTTTTGTAAATTTGTTTTGAGGTATTGTAGCAGATTAATTTTATCAGTTTTTCCTGTTTGGTCGTGTGTTCATGTTGGAATTTTTTATTTATACACTTTGGATCTACACCGAAGTTTTTTAGTAGAAAACGCGTTCATTTTTATGATTTTCAAAAATATTTTTCAAAATATTACAAAAAGAACTGGAACAGTAAACAATTGCAAATAACTGACGTCATTACAGTTCAAATTTCACATTTAGTTTACGAGAACTAATGAATATTTTTTTTGAAAAATTTCCTATTTAAATTTCAAATGTTATTTTTAAATTTTTAAACTACCAAATAAATAATCCAAAAACGCTAAAGCGAACTACAACCTGCAGAAGTATATTATTGTTATCTATATGTATAAATATGTATAAATATGTCTCTAAAAGGTATGGAAATAGTTAAATACTTTGAAAACGGTTTATCAGAATGCTTTGAGATTTGGTATAGGGTTAGTGGAAGTTGAGTTCTATTATTTGTAATTTTTTCAATTTTATATCTTCATTCGTTTTGGAGATAGAAAAGTAACTTTATTATTATTTTTTTAATACTACTGTAAGTCAAATTTTACATTTTTGAAAACAGCATTTTTTTCTGAATTCATGCACATCTTATTTTTCGTCAAAACTTAAGAAAATTATTAAACAAGCGAAATTAAAAAAATAATAACAAAACTTAGTTGCCTTTGAAAATTGTTGTCTTCAGCCTGTTAAAGTTATACTATCCACTTTAAGCAATTAATTATTGTCAAAATGCCACGTTTAAGTGAAAGCGAGCGCATAGTAGTTGTTATGATGATCGAATGTAGGGATGGAGGACGAAGCTATGCTGTAGTTTAGATCTTTTAGATCTTTTCAATTAAAATCATCCAAATCGAGAACTCAGCTCCAGGTCAACCATCTCAAAATCTTTGAAAACGTTTAATGAAACTGGAGCTGTTAAAGAGTGTCCAAAATTCACTTAATCTTATGTTAAATGCAATGGAAAATCCAAAGACTTCGGTGTGGCAGTTTGGTTTGAACCACAACATGAGTGGGGGACCAGTTCAAAAAATAATGAAACGTGAAAAGTATCATTTTGGAAAACAATGATCCATAAGATAAACCAGAATGTCCATTTAATCAACCGTGTGCTCTTCTCTGATGAATCAACTTTCTGCTTAAACGAACATGTTAACCGCCATAATTGTTGATATTGGTCAGACAGAAATCCACACTGCATGGACCAGGTTCATCCACAGCGTCCACAAAAAATTAATTTGACATCTGAAAGATATCTACAATTTTTACAGCAAACGGTTGGTCCCAGGCTCAAACAAATATTCCCAAACTACGAAAATCGGGCTATCCCAGCTGAAACCATATGGTTCAACAAGACGAAACACCACCTCATTTTAGACGTCAAGGACGCCAGTATTTAGATGAAACAGTTCCCGGCAAATGGATGGGGCGGAGGGAAACAACCGAATGGCCAGTTAGGTCACCCGATTTGACTCCGCTTGTTTTTTTCTTGTGGGGTCATGCGAAAAACCAAATTTATGCCAACAGGCCACTTAACATTGAAAACTTTGAAGAACGCATAAGAACTGAAATTACAAATATTGGTCCAAATATTTTAATTGATTCGTTGCAAAACTTTATCCAACGTATTCATTATTGCCAAGAAGTTAATGGAGAGCACTTTGAGCATCTGTTGTAAAATAAAAAATTCTTCAATTCATGTTAAAAATTTTGTTTTATAATTTCTGGTTGAGTTTCACTTAAGAGTGGCAATTTTACACGAACCTTGACATTAATTGGGAGTGGCACAAATGCCACGCTGACAACATTTTTAAAACCAACTAATTCTTTAATTTTTTTGAAATTTGTTAATTTGTTTAACACATTTTTTTTCGACTTTTGATAAAGGATAACATATACACTTGGTATATTACTAAATTCAGAAAAATCGATCTTTTCAAAAACGCTACATTTAACCCCTAGTGCTATTTTAAAAAAATCAATTTAGCTTTGAATCTTAAAAACGAATAACGGTATAAAACTTATGTATACATATAGCTTGTAAATAAAAAAAAAAACGATTTTAACAACAATTCTGTGCAGTCACAAAAAGAAGTCAAATATCCATAAAAAACATTTTAGATTGCCTATTATTTATAGGCAATCTAAATGTTCATTGGCAATTTGCGTACTGTAACAATTCTTAAATTTGTTTAAAAATGCCTTTTATTTTGACTTTATCTTAATAGCTTTTTTTTCCATGAACCGATATAAGACCATTATAATACTTGTTATTAATCATCAAATATTATCATTATACTATTACTGACAAACGAAATATGCAATAAAAGATAAATATACCGAGTATAAGATCAAATATCATTGGAAACAATGTTACGAAATTTTAAATTTTTAATGAATGAAGGGACGTAAAAAACCAAAACTACATTTGGTTCGCCATTATTTTATCTCAAGCTATCCCAACTTTAAAATTTTAAGTGTGGTTCTATAATTTTTGGAAATATCGCAAGAAAAGTTGTCACGTTAATTATTCTTTTAATATATACAAATATAAATTACTACTGACCTTTTTAATAATAACCAATATTATAAGTATTCTTTCTAATTATTGGTTTCTTTACGATGTAACCTTCAAAGCTAACGAAAATTTATAATATTTTTTCATCCTATTTAAATCTATGTAAAATTGGTTTTGAAGTATTTTATCTCAAAAAAGCTATCTCGAATTTTTGACATATAATAGAATCAAATGCTTCTATGTTTATTCATTCATCATCAAAATTTTATTTCAGAAGTTCATTAAAAAACTGAAATGGTTTTTTGAGATGTAAAATCTTAAAATTCACGTTTGAATGAAACAAACAAAAGTCGAGATAGTTTGTCACTTTTTAATAAGACACATACATTTTTACATTAAAATATAAAATTTTGATTTGACACAATTTTTTAACTTCTATACAATTGCGATTTCGCAATACGAGATGGCATTTTATTAACGAGCACGTAAACATTTTTTCAAGTGTGTTTTTCTGGTAGATCAATGAAATACATTGTTCTCGCTCATAAGATCATCAGATTTTTTTCTTTGGGGTTGGGGTTGTCACATGATAATTTTTACAAATTAGAATGAGTAAAAAATTTGATGAGACTTTTAATGACTTCAAATTGATTTAATGCTCATTCCAAGGATCGATTAGTATGTTGCTTAGTTACGGCTATATTTGTCTCATTCTTTTTTTAGCAATCCGTATAGCCCTATCTTTTTTTATTTTTACATTTTACTGCCACTCGTCAGTGATAAGCAGTTCATACATTTACTCAGTTACGTTGAGTAATTCCATTTTTTTTCAGTTTAAATCTTTACATATTAAAATTTTTGTTCCAGCATTCCTAGTTTCTTTTCAGAAATATATTAGACAACTTGGAACGGTTAAAAATGAATCTTCACATAACTGAAAAGTGACCCCTATCTGTCTACTAAAAATATAAAATTGCATAAAACTGTCGGAGATATTTGAATTTAAACTTTTTCCGCGGACATCCGATATTCGAAGTGTTATTAAAAAAATTACAAAGTGAAAATTACAAAAAAAAAAGATTAGTACTGTTTCCTTTTATTTCCTAAAACAGTACACAAATCAAAAATTAAAATTCTGGAGATAAAAATGGAATGAATAAATGATTTCTGTATCACTTCTAACTATAATAAAAAGATATCTATTGTATAATCTCCTCTTGTTGAATACAAACATTCAACACAAGATACACACTACTGAAACATATATTCAACTGAGATAAAATGGAAAGTATGTAGAAAAAATTGTTTGTAACAATAAAAAATATTATTGTTATAAAAAATTAAAAATTGCATGCACCCGTATAGGAGGCGACATCTAGAGTACTTTGATATAAACTAGGAGTGGTAGTAATGTTGTAATCTGCGTAAAAAGAAAGCAATCCACTTTATATAAACATTTTATAAATAACTTATTAAACAACTACGTATCGCGTTATCTTTGTACACAAAATGTAGTCAAAATTGTTTAGAAATCTCTAATACCAATAAAACTATCTTGTTTTGCTTCATGCATATGTTTAAAAAGTTTAAAATATGTTATGCATCAAAAGGCGAATTCACTAATGAATGTTGTGATTGTATTTAGATTGAGACAGAGGTGGGCATTAAAAGTAAATAATAAAATAAAATTGTGTTTATTAAAACATAGAAAATAAGTTTAAATACAAAATATGACCCTAAAATAAGGTACGAAACTTTGGTTCATTAACTGAAAACCAAATATTGCTGACTGAATTACAATCTATAAAAAGTTCTAACTTATTTTTTACATTAAACTTATAAAACAATACAAATACGCTTAAAGCATTAAGTTGGATGAGTTCCTAAAATTATTTTCCTAACCATTTTTTAAACATTAACAGTATTAAATTTCCATCACTTTTGATATGAGATCAATCAATGGTTTCATATGAATAATGTAACATTTTTTTAAAATTCTAAAATAAGTTTAAAATTATAAAAAAAAAAATCCCCAAGGCACATTTAATGTTTAGAGAGATTTAAAAAATATAATCGTATCAATATATAATTTCAGAACAACAAAAGGCACAAGGCACTTTCTGACTTTCAACATATCAATATATTAAAAATTACAAAATAAAATATATACTTGAATATTGAATGTTATTGCAAGGTAATTAGTCTTCTTTTTATCCATTATTACTTATACCAACGTCGCCGTTGATTTACCTTTCGAAGTACCGTCACTCCCATTACTATCAATTTGAAGTTTGTGACTTTTGTACCAAGCATTCATTTCGTCAGAAAAACGTTCAGCTACGTTTGCATTTGATATTTGACTGAGATCAAAACTGGAGTTTAAAGAATTCGTATTGTCCATACGAGGCGGACTCAACGGCCTAAAATTTGAAAACGAAAAGTGGTGCTATTGATCAGTTAATGATGTGCGTGTGAAAGCGATGGTGCGATAGCAAACAATTCGGGAAACTGTTGGTAAAGTTTGTACACTGATAGATTCCAATATAATTAAAAACAAGTATCATTTTTATGGAAAATAACCAGCCTGAGGAAGTTTGAAACTTAAATCTATCGCTGTACAGAACATCTGCGATAAAAGGGTTGAATGTTAAGTGTAATAAAAGTGAGACCAAAGATTAGTTAACCAATCAGACGTGACGTCGAATTGCGCATGTCTTTTTACGAGACATGCGCAACGAAAATTTGAGTGATTTCTTAAGTTACCCAATCTTTGGTAAGTCGGTGACGTAACACTTACGAAGTAGGGCTAAAATTATGATTTTTGATAGCCTGTACAACACTAGCCTTGTCAAAACTCTCATTCAAATTCTTCTGAAACGCGCCACCTGTCTGAACCGTTTTCTTCAAACTGTCACAGTCTTGCTGTTTTATTGGCGACTTTTTAAATTTCGTCGAATATTTGTAAAAATCGGACATTTCAAACGGTTTCGTCTCCTCATGATAGGGCTTGCAGTGTCCTGCTTGTACAATCGTGCAATTTTTCGGAATATTATTATTAAATAATTCTATATTTGTTTCAGGTATTCTGGGGGACGGATTCGATTCGGCTGGTATTTCTAAGGGTGGTTTCGGTGTCAGAGGGGGCGGTATATGTTGAGGCGGTGTCACAATATACTTCTCCTCGGGAGATAACACCGAAGGGAGAGCAGACTGTGACCTCGAAACAATAGAATGCGTCGGCGATACCGGCCCATCCAAAGATGTCTCCAGCCTGCAGAACAAAAGTCATAACAGAAATCATCGATAACACGTGACTTACCACTCTTTTTGTTTCTGCTTGCGCGCCCCCTGTCCAGCTTCGTTAATACTACGATTATCACTTTCACATGAAGAATTATCATCACTTGGCCAAACACTATCAATTGTTTGACCTCCTACGCTACCTAAAGATTGAGTTCTTACTAGCTGTCTGTTATCTTGAGACCTTCTACTAATAACCTGAAAAGAGAATATTGTATAACTGTCGCTTGTTTCTGGGACACAATGCATACTTGAGGCGACTTGATCGAGGCCGTTCTGATATGGTCGGTATAAACTGGGACAGTGGCAAGGGTCGCCGATTTATTATCGACAGATGGCGACACTCGCTTGTGCAGTCTTTTGTTTTTCCTGCGGTCCAAACTGCCAAACCTACAATTTGAATATTCGGCAACTGTGGCTTTAATTGTAACAAAAATCACCTCTTATCCCTCTGCCAGTTGGATTCTATCGGGTTGGAATTACACCAAACAGTTTCCCCGCTTTCCAGCCGTTTCCAGTAGCCCCCCAAACCTAAATTCATGTGTTCATACTGCTGGTGGGGCTGAATCTGGTGCGGATTTGAGGCGTGGAAATTTTGTTTGTTTTCTGGATACATTCTGTAGTTGTGATTATGTTCAAGGTTTTGCGAATAATATATTTTTGGAGTATTAGTGTTTGGACTAGATTGCCTGTGTTGCGACCTTGAATTTGTTAGCTGATTTGTGGGGTTATTGTGGTGATTTTTGATCACTTGAGGAATTTGGTTGTAGTTTTGATTGATAATGGGGTAATTGTAAACAATTGGTGTTGATCTTACAACTTGTTGATAAATCTGGTTCTGCGATTGAGGATGCGGATAATGCGAATTTAATTGGGAATGTTGATTCAGCTGCATATGTGAATTATGATGTTGATTAAATTGTAATGTGTTATAAGATGAAATATGATTGTTTGCTAAATTTTCCCGCCTGAAAAAACAAAAACAAAAGAATTTTGTCGCCTCATTTGTTACAGTATTTACCTTTCCATATAATTTTCATAACCGTTAATACTTAATCTATACACTCCTCCTGTCAGACTTTCTTCATGTCTAGGATATGAACCATCCATGTAAGTATTGTTAATATTTTTGTACGCAGTTCTAGGATATGATGATGGATATCTTAGTTCAATATCGCCATCGTTATTTACACATTTATTAGACCTCATACTGTGCCTCAAATCAGACTTAACAAAAGAATCGTTCATGTTAGTACCCACTGATATATTATCGTCTGAAAATCGTCAACATTACGCTCTAAAACTTTAACTAAAACGCTACAACCTTGTTCTGTCGGTCTAGGTTTCTTCTTCTGTTTGTGCAACTGCTCCGTCTGTTGTTGTTGCTGCTGTTGTTGAGCTTTATCTTTTAAAGATGTCAGCTTTTCTTGTAGTGTTGCCCGTTGTAACTTGTGGTGTTGATACTCCGCCATATGTTGACGCCTTATAGTCTACAATAATATAATTTTGACTTTTTTATAATCGAACTATTGGGGCTGATTTTACCTTAGTGATGTTCTGCTCATTGGCAAGTCCCAGTGCTGCTTCCGCCATATTGGCATGCAATTGTATTTGAAGCTCCAGATCAGTTACCGACTCATCTTTATTGTTCGCATTTTTAATCAGGTTTTCTGGCAACTGATACGCGGTTCCCACGCGTCTTCGAATGGACGGAGGGGATTCTCCTGGCTCCAAAGGCATTTCCTGGGGAATTATCCCCGTCAAGTCGGCCTCCTACAATTCAAATTAAATAAAACTGTCATTTCCAACAATTATAAAAACGAAAATACAAAGCTTGGGTACTCGGGTTCCAATAAGCGAGTACGAACTTAATTTTCTTTTTTTTACATTTTTTAAAAATTATATTTGGGCAATAATATTATTGTTACATCCGATACACCTAATAATACATCCTTCTTACTTGTAGCCATTAATCGTCTTCAATTCTAGTTTTACTGTTTCGTCGGAAATGACATCAACATCAATATTTTTACATAGAGAGATTCAATATGAAATTTGGGTTTGCACATCTTTATAGTGATCTTAAAAATTGTTGGTTATTTTAAATAAATTCTAGCAGCCCCAGATATTCAAAAAAATAAATTTCTCATATCTCCGAGTTACACCCCTTGAATATTAATTTTGACAGATTCACATTACTTATATTGAAAATAATAACTGTTGAATTATGCCAAATTAAGTTCAAATTGAATAATAAACACAAATGGGATAAGCTTTATTTCACTGATTACATTATCATGCTTTCCTAGCTTATCCTATGATTCACTATGGATAAGGATGTCAAATTTCATTCACAAATCTCAAACATCAATGAATTTGCACTCATGGCTTGCTCCAATTCAATTATTTTGAATTGTAACCTTACATCAAGTTTTTATCCAAACTTGCCTGATGTATTGATCAGAATTGTTACAACCGAATCAATTTATGTTATTAAAGAATGTGATCAATAAACAAAATCAACATTAAATGTTTGTCGATTTGTTTTTGTTGAAATTTTTGATCTTTGTAACAATGTTTTGTGATATTTTAGAGACAATTGTGATGCAATATCTAAGAATTTTATCAGAAATATATTTCTAATCAATGATTCTGTTTGTAGATATGATTGTACAGTACCTGGAGGCATATTTGCTTCAATTCTTGGTTGCATTTGGCTAAAGATTCTTCGATATTTTTTTTACGTTCTTGTAGGGTGGCAAGACGAGTAATATTAGGATTTCCAGTGGCTCCCATTTTAATTACTTTATTGTTTTCGATACCAACACCATCCTCTACAATCAAAAATTAAATATCCATCCATCACCACACAAGTTTCTGAATAACTACAAGACTTACCCATTTTATAAAATTTCAGCCAAATACACAGAACTGTCCTGCCATTATAAATAATAGTGTAAATTGCGATTAGAAACTACATTTCTTTCAATTCCAGTTACTTAATGATAAAATTATTTATTACTTCAATGTCTTTCACCGAAAATCACTGAACGTGTCTACAGTTACAGCACAATCACAACATTAAACAACGAGTGAGACAACAAACGGAAAAAGACAGATCGATGTATTTTTTTACAACAAAGACTAAGAGGACCGCCAAATTAGACATTTTTGAGTCATAAACGAGATAACCTGATAAAAATCTGAATAAACATAGTTATTTAGACAGAAAAAGTTCATGTGTTGTTTTTAATGATCGATTACGTTACGTTGCATTGTCATTTGTCATTAAAGTGACAACCATAGTGACATTTCTAACGTCAAATTGTTGTTGACAGTTAAGACAAAGGTACTGCAAATTACGCCCAAGACATGTTTTTAAACGATTTAGATCCCCATTTCATCAAATCTGTGAATTATTTATATTCTAGTGATAATCAAGTGAAAGGTGATACAGTTCCTTCTTTACAAATTTTCTTAGAAGAAGCAATCAAAAATAAAGTTGGAGTAACCAAAGACCTTACTGGGGTGGTTGCTTCTTCCTTCAAACAACGAAGGGTTGCAGATTTTAAACCTTTTATTAACACTTTGGAAGAAAGCAAGGGTTCCAGTTCCGACAACGAATTAGAGTTAGATTTATTAAAAGAAGATCTGATGTGCATCGTTTGCAAGTATGTTATTTAATATTGTAACGCGTTTAAGTAGCTCTAATTGACAAAAGCGTTCCAGTTTTTTTTTAACAACAATTTTTTTCATACTGTGAGATTTTCATGTTGCGGTAATTTGTGTTAATAATAACAATTGGGGTTTCAGTGGGATGGATGTGGGGGCTCGTAACCGCCTGCTGGAGTGTTCCGATTGCCATATGCTGTATCACCAAGAATGTCACAAGCCGATCGTGACAAATCAAGACTCTTTTGACAGTTGGGTTTGTCAGAATTGCAAAGTAAAGTCCGATTTTGATGTTGATTTTGAATGAAATAGTGAATTTTTAGGACGCAAGTAAAAAACTTAAAATTAATGCTGCTGCTGCTAATTCTGCGACTTCCACTCACAGCAAGGTGTCGTCGTCATCGTCTTCTTCTTCATCGACGACGTCGTCATCATCAAAATCGAATTCTTCGTCGCATCGTCATTCGAGCAGCAGTTCTTACAAGTCTAGCAGTTCGGCATCTAAAAATGACAAATGTAAGTGATAATTTCATTCGTTGATTTTAGGTTTAAAAGTGTTGATGAGGTAATGTAAATTTCTTTGTGGTTTTCTTTCTTTTTTTTAGATTCGAAAACAAATACGTCTAGTTCAAGTAAAACTTCATCTTCAAGTACATCAAAACCTGCCGCTTCTAGTTCAAGTACTTCTCGCACAAATGTTACTCCTAATATAAATATAATTAGTGCGGATAAACGTATTCAGATTATGAAAAAGAAAGCTGCTAAACTCCAAGAAAGACGTTTAACTCGCTTGACTCGCTAAAACTGACAAATAGGGAATTTACCCAAAAATTATTTTCGATTTTGAAAAGTCTTTATTAAAAATTTGTATTGATTTGATGTATTCCTTTTTGTTCATGTATTTAATGAGATAATTTAAATAAAATCATAAACAAAATTAACATAAGTATTAGGAATCGACCAACATATATACAGTGGTCGAAAAATAAGTACCCACAAATCGAAGCACACGCCATCTTTTGGCATGATACCAAAGCAATGAAGATAACGTAGTTGTCTGCAATGACAAAATTTAAACTACACTGTACTCCAAAAATAATGCAACACTTGAGGTTTTAAGTTATATTTATCTGAACTCATCACTTTTTATTTAATGGTATTTCATCTCAAGCATCTTACAGGCCTCAGCCAAGACCGTTTCAAGTTTGTGAAGGGCGAGGCTAATTTTATTCACTTGTCTTCTGCTCCACACATGTTCAATAAGCGCTAAGTCTGGACATCTTCAACACATGGTAAGGTACTCTACACAGTATCAACACCATCATTTAGAACTGTTTTCTAACATAAAAGGTAAATTTGGGCCCCGAGTCCGACGTCGTGCTGGACCAGGACACAAATCTACACATTTTAAAAACTGGTTTTATATCACATCGATTGTTATGCCAATAAATTTATAATTTACATAGATGTAGGACAAAACATCTGTATCAAAATGCCTTTAATAAAACATTTTTATACAATTATGTTTCTTCAATGTACGTTGTCACATCTGGTGTTGCACTTTTTTTGGAAATAATCAGTGTATTTTTTTTGTTATTGAAGGGAGAAATTGTTTTGTATTTAAAATAAAAATTTGTTTCTAATTGACAGGAAATTTTTATTCATATAAACAATACTGTATGGAATGTAACAATGTGAAGCAAAGGTTTAAATTACAAATGGGTAATTATGCCACAACCTTAAAAGTTAAATAAAAAATAACATAAAGTTTTATGTATTGAAGTAAAATAGGCGTTGTGTCAATATGAATATAAAGTTAAGCCTGTCTAAAATATAAAATTATATCACATCATACAATACAAGACACCTTTTTTTTAAAATATTCTGCCTTAAATTCAGTCAGTCTGAAGGAACTTTCACAATGTACAAAAATCGATCAAATTAAAAGGTGTCACTCAAAATATTCTCTTTAATAAAATTAAATAAATAACTGGGTAATGTAGACTGATTATCATAGATTTTTGATACATAAATCTTGCAATTAGTTTTAAAGCTAACACACAAAAAATAGATTCTTTTCTTAAAAGTTAGAAATTAATCTTAAATTTTGCTGTGATATGAAAAAATATTAGTCATTACTAAAAACTTTTCTAACATCGTTATATATTTTAATTTACAGCAACGCTTAAAGGTTTGACTAAGTAAAAATCTGTACATGTTTTCTACCTATACATATTTACAATAATCATAAATTACATACTTTAAAAACTGCTTATTAAATACATTAGTAATGGCAAAAATCGAAAAATTAAAAACGAAAAATGAGATCAAAAATTCAATTCAATAGTACACGTTTTTGTGGAGAAATCGTTCAAATACGTAATTTTGCAAACAAGAATCGAATGTTAAATAATAATAAATTATAAAAAATATAATGTATAGTGAGATTCTTACAATAATGATGTAGATAGATAAATTGAAAAATGTGGACAATTTCGTATAAAACGTAATAAAATACATTTACATTAGCTCATTGTCCCATTTTTCTTTAGAATTCGTGTTTAATAGGGATGACTGAGAAAACTCGCCCAAAGTCAACTAATAAAAATATTTACAATTATGTACATTTCAACTATGAACACTTGAGTTATATATGATCTATATAACAAAAGTTACTGTTATATATGTGGGTCACATTTGTTCATATCTTTTAAGATATCACCGAGAACATCAGCTGATTGCGACAGTCTTGGACGTTTAATAATTTTTTGCGGTTTCTTTTCTTGTTTATGTTTTAAAATGGGCGATGTATTATTATCCCCACTCAAAAACCTCTGAATTGGAGTATTTGATGTTTCATTATTCCCTGTAGTGGTAGAATTTTTTTGAACATTAGTCGGCAGCTGAGTACTTGATAACGTACTACTTGTACTAGTCAAAAATGTTTTATTAGTCCAATTATTTTTACCATCATTAGAGACTTTTTTGGAATCAGAATGTTCTCGGTCTTTGTGATGTGAATGACTGCTTTTATGTCTACTTTTATGTTCACTACTTTTATATTTAGTTTTATGATAATGGTGACTGCGCGATTTATCCATGGAACTTTTATCTTTCGATTTTTCCTTGTCTTTATCTTTATGGTAGTGATGATGATGACGATCTTTATCGTGTTTATTTTTATCTTTATGTTCGTGTCTGTCTTTGTCACTTTTAGATTTGTGACTATGTTTATCACGGTCTTTATCACGTTTTTCTTTATTCTCGTCCCGAACTTTATCTTTGGACCTACCTTTATCTTTGCTACTGAAATTTTTATATTTGTGCTCGTCTGATATTTTGTCCTTATCCGCCAACATCTGTTTTTCAAAATCTAATTTATGTTTCACTTTCAACACATTTTTAAAATGATTGTTCTTCGACGATTCATGTTTATCACACAAATCTGTCCTCACTATTGCTTTACTAACTTCATTATCATCTACATTTTTGGTTTCAAATGTTGGATAATACTGTTGCAAACGAACATGCCAAGCTGAAAAACAATATTAAACAAAGAAAATCAACATCAAACTATTACCTATACTGGTGACCGCTGTTACTGTTCTGAATTGATGTATTATATTTCGCGGCAAGAAGTATATATCATTATCGTACAAATTCACTCTGGCATACTCAATACCTTCCCTCCTCAATTGATTCAGTTTGGCATCTTCGATCCAAGTAACGCACTAAAACAATTATTTCATAATATACCAGATGTAATGTAGCAGATTAAACCAGCATGCGCATGCGCCTCCGGGAATTCCCGGATTGATCATAGTTAAACATTGTTCACAGTTGTTATGATCAAATCTACTAAGCTCTGTTTAGATCTGTAGAAGGATATTTTTCCAAGCGAATTTGGATTTGGATATGTGCTGTCAAATTTCACTTGTACCAACCGACACGAGCAATTTGACGATCTTGAAATCCCTACCATCAGGTCATAACAACTGTGAACGGTGTTTAGCTCCCTCACCTGCGATATTGGCGGTTCATGCAGATCCAGCTGCAGTTTGTCGGCTAAAACGTCGAAATCCTTGGCCGAAAATGCCACAACATCTTTAGTGATGCGATTAATTGGTCCTTCATTCTGGCCTCCATGTATTGCTTTCAGAATTCCGACAGCCGCCGTAGTTTTTCTATCGAGGCCAGCTCCGACGTGATCCGCGTGTGCCTTGGTCCTGTCTTCAAAAAGGTGTTCCCTAGCTTCAGACATTCTCGGTAAGTACTGGAGATTTTTAAGTTCGTTTATGCCGGTTCTGGAAGAAAGAAGAAATTACTTCGGGCTGACGTAATTCCCGTTTTATTTTACCGTTTTCTTTTTAAGGGCGTTTTGGAGTCGGCTGTTGGTACCAACTGTTCACCGGGTCTACACCAAACAATGGGACCATCGTTTGATTCTGTAGGCTTCATGTCTCTGCAAATAGACAATCGTCCCCAAGGCATCGTCTAAAATTATTTTAAGTTAAATTTGTACAAATAAAAATTATTGACTTACCAATTTTAAAAAATAGTTTTTCTCTAACATTTCGAGTAAATCAGGAAAATATCCACCGACTTCTTCATGAGCGGTTCCTACAATACTAATCTGATGTAAAGGCCCGTATCTTACAGTGCCACTTTCATAATGTTTAATGACATTTTTATTATATTCGCTGAAAGTGGTGGTTTCAATGTCGGAACTTTTGTTTAAAAGGCCATTTTTTACAGTCAAATTTGGGTAAGTTTCGGCCATATATTGCAAGATGTCTGGAAGATAAGTGGCTGATCCGTGAATAACTGCGATCACAAATATCGCATGCCCTTCCGAATTCTCCGTGAAGGCCAACGTAAAAAATTCTTCCGCCAGCTCCAGCTGCTCCTCATAACGCAACTGTTTCAGCTCGTCGTCGTACATGCGTAGAATTTTTGCGCCACCATTCGAGTGGGTTTCAATATGGTAGAATTTTCGATACTTCAGGCTCGTCTGCAAAACAGACAGAAAAACACGTTCCAATACCACTAAATTATGTGCAATTAAGACCAACAGAGCCTTTACAAATCCTACACGGCAATAACAAGCTTTGTCCATTTAATTCAGATTGTAATAATAACACAGTCATCGCTAATGATTAAATTGTGCCACATACCTTTTTGGAACCACCTACTAGCTTTTGCCGCCTTTCTGATATTATAATTATAGTTGATGTTTAGACAGTGGCTTGGCGTTATATTGACAGTTGTCAAAACTTTTTTGAAAAGGTTTATTGACACCTGTCAAAAAGAAAAATATTGATTTTTAAATCGGTCACTCTTATTAATAAGCAAGACACCATTGGTTACAATTGTAACACATATAGAGGTCCTTGGCAAATCGTACACGAAAATTGGGTACCTTACTAAAATAATAAAATTATATTTTTGTTATACGCCACCCTTGTTTCTATCAAACTACACTGTTATTGTAACAACAAAATAAACTTACAAAACAGGTATAAAAGACACTTGGAAGCTGAACACTTCAAATCTAATACTTTCGTGGCCACGTTTAATAATTAATAATCATTCTATAATAATAATAATAAAAATAAAAAAAACTTTTGTCGGTCAGCTTAAACGTTTAATTTGATTTATGGCAATCTTGAACTTGGAATTACATTAACTCTGTGAAATAATCGTAACAGATGTTAACTTCTGTTTATTTGTTGAGAGATTAATTGTTAATGTAGATTTGGTGTCAAACAAAATCATCATTTTTCAAATAACGTTCAATAAATTCCATCTAATTTTTTAATATCTACTTCCTGAACAACATATTATTTTACAATAATTTTACAATTTACTTTCAGAACAAAAATTGTGTATGTATATGGTGTATAAATTAAAATATGTAATTAAAATGACGTAAGTTGTTGTAAATTTAGAATTCCATGGCGTTTTACGAACTCTACAAACATGGGTTACTTTACCAAAAGTTTCGTCAAAATTAACAATAAAATTTGTATTAGAACTGTTTCATTATCAATATTTTTAATATGTCAAAATATCTGTTTTTATTACTTTAATTTCGTTTTTAAAACTCAAATACAAATAGTTTATTTTTCCCAAAATGATTCAGTAACTTTAGCTTTAAGTGTATTACAAAATAAAGAAAGAGCTAGGAATTCATAAACCAAAATTTGTATGATTTTGACCCTTATTCTATCAATTTTTTACTTTTTTAACATCTTCAGTGGTATTATTATCTAAAATATTTTTGTAAAGTGGTAGCTCTGTAGATAAGTTAATACAATTAAATATTCCAAAATATGCAAAATTAAATTCGTTTTTGTGAGTTATTTTCGTAAAAATTTGTTATTTATTGAGCAATTTTGTGACAAATAAAAATATAAAATTTGATACATTTTTCGTGTTACTGACGTTAAAATGCGCAAAATACACCCCAACACGACGCGCACCACGTTGGGCTAAATTAAGAGAATCACTGTGTATATTCAGATCTCAACCATAAATAAATTGAATACATCTACGAATGCTAGATTTGATAGAATTTTAAAAAATCTCACATCTGAAGGCGGATGACTGTAGTTTCCGTTCGTCATCAGGGATGGGGCTATTGATAAATCCTTATGTGATCTGGTTTGCGTCCCGACGGATTTCTTCCTCGAAGAACTTCCCCTTTTCTTGTCATATTTCCTCGCGCTGTCGTGCCTCTTGGACTTACTTTTATCTTCTTTATGCTCGTTCTTTGTTGGCGTAATGATTGATTTAACTTTGCTTAGATCCAGCCTCCTCAATTTCACATCTCTGTGGCTAGCATCGGCGGAAAGCGCCCTCTTAGAGCTTCTCTTCGGAAGAACTGTTGTTTCTACGGATCTCGTGCGCGCGTTTCTCGGAGAACAATTTATTTCCACGTTGCTTGTGGTGGGTAAATCTGAATTACACTGATGGAAATCGAACTTCCTTAAATTAATGGTTTGTTCTTCAATGGCTGTTAATAATTCGATCCCCTTTTTGCCTTTGAGTAGATTGTAGTCTAAATTTGTGGCTAATTTTGAACAAGGTTCTTTCTTTGGTTTTAATTTATTGCTGTCATTTGTAAAAGTAAAATTGTTTAATATATCAATATCGTTATTATTAACATTTGAATTAATCTGAAGGCCACTGTTTTTTGAAGTTTCCTGATTTAGAGAACCGTTATTAGTGTCTATGGTAATATTCACAGCACCAATATTGCAACTTTGATCACAGCCATTTTCAGAAACTGATTTGAAATCTTCACTCTCACTTTTTATGTAAGAGTTTTGATTAACTTCAATCACACTATTGCGATTGCTTGAATCAGCCTCTTCCTCCCTAAACTTCATTAAAAATCTTGATTCTTGCACATCAATATCGATGGAGTCTTCCTCCACTGCTGTCAATTTCACATCATCACTGAGCTTCTGACTGTTCACTATTTCACTATCACTAAAGCTCGCCTTGGAAGTTATGTGATTGTTCTCCATCGAATCTACTTTAATTTGACCATTCGTTAAAGATGTTGGAGCGTTGTTTTCTGCGGTTGTAGTTTCTAAAACAAACATTAATGACTCATTTCGGTTTTTTTTTAATCTAAATTGCGTTTTAGCATAAATTTCCAGAAAACTTTAACTGCTGAAAACTGCCTGAATGCTAACACTGTTTTGATTGCCACTTTTTTTTGAAAAAAATATACTTGTGACTTACTTGTTTCTTGTCCATTGTGGTTAAGATTATTGGACATTTTGCAAGAGCACTTTTCGAGGCTTCTGCCACAAGATTTGCAGCAAGGAACATAATCATCAGTTCTCACAATCATTTCTTTATTTAAAAAACTATTATTTTCATCATCACTAGAAGATTCGTCATTCGACGCCATTATTGTAAAAGCCCGGGTTCAATGTTTATTTACAAACTTTGCAATAAACCTGATTTACAAACAGTCACATAATTACATTTTACATTAAAACCACAACACAACACGAATACTTTTAAAAAATTATCGATAATTACTTTTAAAATACGTACAAAAAATGTGTAAAACTAGAAAATGTCCACGCTTGCCGCCATGCTTCTAACCGGGTATTAAACTCGTCTTCCCTCCTTGTCTACCACCAGTGGCGTGCCGAATTCAGCTCGGCGCAAAACTCAATTTAGCAATTATTTTCCCAAATACACACCCCCAATGCACAAATTAAACCCAACGGTGACTTAAATAAATAAATCCAAACTTTTATTTGCCACCATCTGACCGCCGAAACCCCTAAAATTGGCCCCAAGTTGCGCTCGTGAGTTTTTCAATTTTTTTTATTTTGACAATTTTTAATAATTTCCAGCGACTGAACTGACGTTTGACGCGTTTTAACTACAAAACACGAGCTATTGAAGATAAATATAATTCCAGGATTTTCTAATAATTTTACTCAGTCTGGGGTTCATGCTTAAAGTCACGTAGTCATTTTCCAGCGGGAAATTTAAACCTCCACGTCTCATTGGGTGAAACACAGGTGCGAACCGAAACTGCGAAGCATTCCCCACAAATTTTTATCAGTGGATTCGCTTATCCTTGGATTTTTTCAGTACAACACAGGCCAAAACAGATGACATGTGACATTTTTGTTTTTAATTGACTATACTATTATTTTCTAAACGCTTTGTATATGATTACTCTTTCAAGTACAACGCTAGTATGAAACTGATTTGTTAAAACGAACATTTCATTGGAATGTGCATGAAAATACATCTCATGGCTACTGTCAATCCAAATTGTGTCAAGTCACGTGACCTTCTCAACACTGAATGACGTATGCTGCGCGACTTAACCGATGCGCCTTGTAGCTACACATACTTGGGTAAGTAGAGTTATATTTGAAAAAGTGGTAAATAAAACAAAGTCGTTCAATAAAACACAGTTTTATTAGCATTTCTATATATAAACCACTGATTGTATTTATTCTGTATGATACAGTCGCTATTTTAGTGCAAATTTTAATAATCGCTGTATTCAGTACTCTGTGATATCCCATGCATAGTCTTTAAAAATACGAAATTGTAACCAACAGACTCACTATAAACAAATTGTTGTACAAATCACAATGGGGGAAGAAAAATCTACCAAAAACACAAAATTAAACAGAATTAATTAATAAAACTAACAGTGATTTCTTTACATTATGTAAAAATTATGTAAAACTCAATTTTAGCAAAAATCTATGACATTCTTATAAATACTCAGATTTCAAATGAAGCATTAACTATTGTTATTGCAAAAAAAAACATACAAATTATGTTACAATTGCCCATACAATTAATAAAAAAAGGAAAAACTTAACAAAACCAAGTAGTATGCATGCATTTGAACTGCGTACTGAAGACAAATGGATAAAAAGAAATTAAATAAAGAAAAACAATAATCGTACTTCACATAAAAACAATGCAGAAGCAACTTATTGAAATGAAGGGTATGTTGTAAGCCTTTAGCACCAAGGGATAAGATCTTGTTGGCAAAAAACACAACCTTATCCTATGTTAACAATTACTCACTAAAACGTTTCAAGTAAAAAATAGTGTATTAAAATAACTCGGCACATAAGACATTACCGAATATACAATTGCATACCCTCGTTCGAGACCAATTTTTACAAACATTTATTGTATGGTCATGTATCTCATTTATGTACAGCTAATATTAAGGAACACCAGTATTGAAAAATTAATGCTACAAATAAAAAAAATCTACAATCTTACTTAAAAAATTTTGAAGTACTTTAAGAACCCTGGTGTATACTATATCGCAAATTGTCAGTCATTTAAAAATAATAATTTACAAACCATGATGTTAAATTCAAGTGTTTTAACATACATACATGTATGTATAAACACGTGAATTTTTATACAAGTAGCATACGTAAACTGCTTAGTCTTATATATTGACGAAAAGCTACTTAAAAAATAAAAATAATAATAATAATAACATCTTTGCAATCTAAAATTAAATACCAATAGGTTGGTATTTAGTTTTACTACAATTTTATAATTTACTACAAATTAATTTTTAAAAAGACCAATGTGAGCAGCCAAATATATTCATATAAAATAAAAAGTTAACAATGCAGTATAACACTGACTAGTAACCATCACCCTCTTGGGTTCACAGTTGACACTGAAATACATGAATCAAAAACCACCTAAAGAATTCTAAAAACCATATTTTTGGGTATTGAACAATTTGTACCAATATAACAAAGTATTTCAAAAGTTTTAAATGTACAGTTTTGTTTGCTTGTTAGAAACGTTAATTACTATCGTCGCCAATTGTAAACTGAATTAACAATTGACCGACTGTGATTTTATTAACCGAGCGAAGGAAAATCACGTTCGTCATCCACTTTCGGTGCCCTGCGGTTCTCATTTCGTTCATCAGCCTGTAAAAGATTTCGGTAACGATTTTTGTTACATTCTCTTTTTCTCCTTTTACCTGTTCGTCACGATAGCGTCTTTCGGGCCTCTCACCACCTGTACCAGCTCCAGCACCACCTCCACGCTGAGTCGGACGATTACCTCTTGGACCAGACCTTTGACCTCTTCCACGACCACCACCACGCCTATTATCGTTAAACTGAATGTCAATGTCTAAAACATGTTTTTGTCGGCCAACACGTTGTGGATATTCGGCTGCGTCGTATTCCTCATCTTCAGATTCCTAAATCGGATTAATTAATTATTTAGGTATAAAGAAAGATTGGTCACGTACAGATTCGTTTTCCTTTTTTCTCAGTTCGTACATTTTTTTCCACTGACTGGGGTCTTCACCTTCTCCGGCCTTTCTAATGTTATATTGCGGCTTAACGCGTCCAGCACGTTGAGCCTTCCATTCGTCCAGAGTCAATTCTTTAGGTTCCTCTTCAACTGGGGCTCCTCCTTCGACTTCCGTTTCTTCCCTGAAAATCGCATTCGTGTATATAACAACAAAATTATGAATAAATATTACTTCGGTTCAGGGGCGGCATTAGCTTCAGACTTTTCGTTTTCATTCCAACTTTGTTCAGGGTCGTTAGGTTTGTCGGCTTCCCTTCAATTGAAACCAAATGTTTACATAACGCATCGCTTAAAGAAGAGCAACTTACTCGATAACATCTTTGTGAGATCCCCAGTTATGAGCGCCAGCTCCGTCACGTTTGTCGATAGGTTTTACTCCTCTGTAACCATGGCTGCTTTCAGTATTGTCGTCAATAATGAGACAATATAAATTAATTCATGTCACAATTCGAATAAACATTTTTTTCGGCACAAGAAAATACTTACGTCTTATCTGATCCGCTTTGCCTGTCGAATTCCCTTTTACCTCGTCGGTCGTCGAAGCTTCGTCTGGGACCACGAGGACCCGCCGGTTTGTTGCCTAACGCCCTACCACCACGTTCGCCACGATCACGATTACGATTTTCAAAATTTTCGCCGATATTTTCCCTTCGAGGCCTGTCTTCTCTTTCTCTATTCAACAAACGGTCGATTATATCATTTCTGTTTATTTTAATATATTGTAGACCTTGAAGTGATCAAGATATGTCAATTATCTAAACAAACAAAACATAAAAACTAAAGATTTTATACAAAACAAATTCAACGAGATGCTACACAAACAATCACAATTTATCAAATTATTCAAACACGACAAATATGTATCGACTATTTTTCAACATGCGTGATAAAACGCTTCTGTTTCTGCACCCTCTAGGTGTTTGTTTCAGTTCAAATGCGCGAAATTCAAACAAATAAATAATGAATTCACTTCCAAAATTGTACAATTATTATTATTTTTATCAAGAATTAGGCTTTAGAAGTATTGCATATTCAGTTGCTAATCGATTTTGTTTTATACTATCATTGTATAATTACTCTTTTTTACTTTTTCCTTATCTATGTGACTCTCTTTTTGTAACTGTCCATAATGGAAATAAATTCAAACGCAAGTGTTTATTTTTAAATGAAATTGTAAAAAAAAAAAAATCAATTTTTTGTGAGGTTTTTATTTGTACTGACGTATTATGTATCTGAATTTCTGCGCCTGATTTAGAAACATCAACATCATAAAACTAGTAAATAACGCAAATACGCTCATAATACGCCTAGACCGATAACAATTTTTTAAAATTTAACAATATCTGTAACAGAGAAACGATCTCCGAGCCTTACACGCTTCGCAGGTTTTGTTAGTTTTGTCACCGGGAAGTGAGCAACCCACCGAAAAATTATTATTACGCAAATTAATTTCGTTTGTAAAAAAAAAAAAAAATCACATTTCTTTCAATATTCGAAATTTGAATACATTTTTCCTCTCTCGTATAAGCATGATGCGCAGCCGGCGTGATTTAATTTGAGGTTAGAGTTTCAACGCTGTCAACTGTCAAAGTTGACATGTTGAAATGTCAAAACTTCGCGGACAACTCGATTTGAATTTTCAACGACAAGCAAGTGCCCTGGGGTATTGGATTTCATTTCGATCCGATTATCAAATTTAAAAAACATAGTTCGACCAGCTCTATTTGTGATTAACACGTTATGAAAAAGTGGGTTACTGTTATGAAACTGACAAACATGAAAAATTATAACCCGAAGCTATAACGCAATATTGTGGAATAACGCGGAGATTTTCCAACACTCTTTTTACAAAAGTTCGTTTCGTTCTTGAAAATCCCCAGGTATGTGTGTTAAAATGAATAAAATAGTCACTGAGATATGATGTCATAAAAAAATAACAGATACCATTAAATAAATAATAACGTGACTAATATGTTATAAGAGAAGATAGGTTACATGACTGTGGTGGAAACTGTAATAATATTAAACTTGTTGATAAAACCAAAATTAAAAAGATAATAAAAAATTTATGAATTCGCAAGTTGAAATGTCACATGTGCCAAAATCAGCATAAAAATGTTGTTTCTAGATCGCATGTGTATTACAGCATATTAATGTTAAACATAACCTTCCAAAATAAGCGAAATGTTGGTAAATGTGATAAGACAGTTGGTAATGGTGGAAAAAAATCGCATTAAAATTTTTATAGCGTGCTATTTTAGAATAGGGTATAACGAATATGAAAAATAGTTATATAAGGCGGCCTACGAAGAGGCCATCAAAATAAAATAGCGCTCACCGATTCTCCGTTGGTCCGTTGTAAGTCCTATCTTCGCGGTTTCTTCTATTATTGCGTTCTTCACGGTTTTCGTTATTGAATTTATTGAAAGTGCGTTCCGATTTTCCATCAACATTCGACCTCTGGTGATTGGGTTTGGCGTCTACAAGACAATCCCGCGGGAACGAATAATGAAAATGAGGAAAACAAATGCAGTTTCGGATTTAGCATCACATGTGCACTGAAATGGCCGTCCTAAAGCTGTTAGAACTCACCTTCGCGTTTGTTGTCTTGGACTTTATGAATGGTGTTTTCCTTATTAACTTTTTTTTGGACGTTCACCGGTTTTCCTTTGGACTGTTCGGGTTTCCCTTTGTTTTCTTTTTCGGCAACTTTACTCTTCTTCTTGAGTTCCTTTTCTTGTTCTTTAAGGTTGAGCGTTTCCAGTGGATCTGATTCGTCATCCAAAAATAATGCGTACCTGTTGGCGATGCCGATTCCGTATGAATTCTCCATTATGGAAACTACGGATTTATTCTTCACAACTTGAGGATGTTGGAAGATTTTGTTTATGGCTTGTTAGCCCTCTGTTTTCACGCACTCATTCAGTGCAATATGGCCGGTCACACGAGGATTCACCCGCGCAACTGCCAATTTGGCGGCCTGTACGCATGACACACAATTATTTAAGAGTCCCAACCATTCACGAGGCTACAAATTTTAATATGGAAGAATGTCACCCGAGTGGCGGGTCATTCGAATAACTTGGAACATTTTTTTTTTTTTGTTTTCATTTCACAAAAACAAAAATACCTACTCCCAAATCCTTGATTCTTATTTTAATCGCTGTCCTCAATTTTGGCGTTATAACAATGAACGTCGAAAGCATTGTTATTCGAATAGTAAATAATATGGAAATAAAAAAGTGATTGCAACAGTAACTGAGGGCATATGTGTTTATCAAGGGTCATTAGAAGATAATCCGTTATTTTTGGAATTGCTTAAAAAAGAAGTGAAATGATATTCCAGGATAAATCCATGCGACCGCTGCTTACAATCAGTGATTCTCAAACTTTCGTAACCGACAATCATTGAATGTTCACAATAATTGAATTTTTTGAAATTTACTCTTTTAAATATATCGATTGAACTACCATAATGAAAGAGCAAATGAGTGTTTTACTTTATTAATTAATTGTTTAAATGTTCATTTCGAAAGTGCAAACTTTTTGAAAATTTTGTTGAAAATGTCGAGGAAATTTTCATAAGAGGAAGTGAAAAAAATATTAGTGAACTAATGCTATCTAAAATTATATATGTACGCCAACTATCTAAATATCCAATATAGAATCGATTTTGAAACAGAGATTCGTATTCTGAACCGAAAACAATTTAGTCAGCTCCAGATCACTTAGCGGTTGCAATATAATTTCACAAAAAATAGCGACGTGTAATAAAATTTCAAAAGTGGAAGCTTTTTGAAAATTTTGTCGAAAATGTCAAGGAAATTTTCATAAGAGGAGGGGAAAAATATTAGTGAACTAATGCTATCTAAAATTACATGTATACACCAACTATCTAAATATCAGGTATAGAATCGATTTTGAAACAGAGATTTCTTATTCTGAACTGAAAAAATTTTAGTTACATCCAGATCACCTAGTAGTTGCAACATAATTTGACAAAAAGTAGCGACGTGTAATAAAATTTCAAAAGTACAAGCTTTTTGAAGATTTTGTCGAAAATGTAAAGGAAATTTTCATAAGAGGAAGTAAAAAAAATATTAATGTACTAAAGCTATTTAAAATTATATGTATAGAATAGATTTTGCAACAGAGATTTCGTAGTCAAGTCC
>QDEB01056587.1:660-15331 GCA_004193795.1 Asbolus verrucosus | reverse complement strand
AATACAAGTTATTCTGAAAACATAAATTAACTTTTTTAGCGCATGAATATTTTGCAATGATACAGGTTTTGTTTTTACACTGTAAACATGCTATGAAAAATGATGGTTTTAAAATTTGAGGTTAATCTGGAACATAAGTAAGGATAAGTAATAGACAGGACTGAATTTCGAGGTTTAAAATTTCATTTAAATAACAAATGAACTTTCGGTAGTCAAAAAAAAAGGTTTTTTTTTTTAATTTCTTGAAATATCTTTACTGCAATTTTAAGACTGATGCTATGGAGTTTGGGGGAACGTATTTTCGTGGAAAACTCGATAATGGGGATGGTCCCAATTTTCTTATTTTGGGAACTATTTTAATCAAATAGAAAATTACGGTTGCTTCGTGGAAGGAATGTATTTTTTATCTCCGTGTGGGATTTGGGACTCGGGGATGTTTTACGGCCGCGCTTGTAAATTTGTGGGGTGGATCGGGCGGCGTTCGCGAGTTGAAATTGGCGCGTCGAGTGTCGAATCCAATCACAGCAATCTCCTTATGTTTGATCGGAAGAGGTTTTGTGTGGCGCTTCATAAAATGCCGAAAGAGAGCCTCCGAGCCGAGATCCTATTCCAATCTGTCGCTTAAACAAAGAGTAGCAAACAAACGGTTAGACGGAGCCCGGACGGACTGTCATTGTAGGAATGCAATAGCAAATCAAGATTGGATTTCAACCCCTGCCAGGGGTCGAAGTCGCTAGTCTAATCTCGACCTCGCACTCGACCGCCAACACTCGCCCCGGACCCCGGAATTACTTCCACTGCCCCAGCAATCCGCGCCACACAATGACGTGTCTGAATCAAAGCGAACTTCCAATTCGACAAATTGAAAAATACTCATTAGTTGGATGTTTCGCACTCACCTTCGTTCCTTGTGGCCCGTTACTCGCCGGACGGAAATTAAAAGAAGTAAATATCTCGAATTTTTAGGACTTCAATGGAGGGAATACCTCGACTGTGCCGAAATGAAAAAAAAGCCCTCCCGCTCAAATTAAAGACAGCGACATTGTTCAAACCATTCTATGGCTCGACGAAGATAAATACGATATTTAATTCAATTAATTCCTGCAACTCGAACCTTCAGAACTCTCCGAATAGAAGTCAAAAAGACACAAAAAAAAATATATTCTTAGATATTTCACTTAAGAACGGTTTAAAGTTACATCGATCATTTTCAAATGTGCTAATATGACGAATCAATGCCCAGTCACCATCTGTAAATAAAGTTAAAATAATTTTTTGCAAAATAAATAAAATAGTTAACTTTAATTTTGAAAATGAAACAAAAAATTTCAAAAAATTTGAAAATTTTCAGAAAATATTGTTACTTTTTTGGGTTTTTTTAACTTAATTATTTGCTAGTTTGCTATTGCTAATCCATATTTCAAGTAAGTCTGACACTGACAGCATATTATTTAGCAACAAGTAGGTAAATGTGTCTCATGTTTCTTTAATGGTTTACAATATCAATTCCCCTTTTATATTTATTTTTTATCGACAGAGCCACATGAAATCGATTTATACGCTATTCACTTTCGCAGTGTATAAGAAAATAAATCTAGAAAGCAGTTCACCTATGTACATGTAGCTTTGTCCTCTAGAAACTTGAAATTATTGAGTGTTTAATGTGGGCTGTTGGACGAGGAGGGCTATGTTTATACACTGACAATTGACTACAATGAAAACTACAGGCAATTAATTTGACAATCTCTAATACTTGACTTGAACTATAGTTACCTGTTTTATTTAACTTAACAGCCTGCAATACTTGAACTGTAATTACCTGCTTTACTTGACCAAAAAAAAAAAGATTGGTGAATTTTGAGGCAAATTCTTAACTGTTAGGTCTTCAATTTATTGAGAAAAACGTTGCATAGATCTATTTACACTCATCTGCTGTAAACACGACAAATAAAGTCAAATTTTGGGAAAAAAATAATGAAACTTAAGTGGATTGTTTAATGTTAATGGATATCTAATAGAACACATTATAATATTTTTTGCTTTAAATGGTTAAAGAATTAGTATTTATGGTACACAAAATTTGTCACATACTTATCATAATAATTGTCACACATCAGTTCGTTGTGTGACAAACTTTTATAAGCCAAAATATAAAACCCTAAAAATTTTTAAAAATCAATTTATTGAATTTAAAATTACAATAAACTACTCATCATCAAGGTGAATTGTACATCGGCAAAAATCAATCAGAAAAATAAGTAGGCCAAATTGACAAATCAGATAGGGATATCTAGACAATAAAACTGTTATTGGTACAATATCCCCATTTAATTCTTTGATGTGAAAATATAATAGTTGAATCCACAAAAATATTTTGTTGTTAAAACCAACTTTGGTTAATACTGTAATTTATTTTGAACAAAGTCAGTTTCAAGTACTACATGGTGTATACACTCGTTTGTACGGAAAAAGGAAACTGTAATTATATCTATCGATCTAGGTATCCGTGCAATTCGTGCAATACTTTAATGCGAAATTGAAAAAATAACTTCATAAGTGTCAGAATGACAGTTACTTTGGTTAGTAGCGTCGAAGTTAGTTAATAATTAATATATTATGCAATTTAAAGATATCTATGAATTTGTTCAATTTTCACTTGCTTTCGTCCTGTCTCACCCCTGCCACACCTCTCAACACAACAGTGACAATTTTTGATCCAATTTCTGAGAAATATTTAAAAAACTGAAAAAAAGTACAGATAAACATAGAAAGAGGATGAACTTAAATGCTGAAAATAAAATGAAATGCACATTTAACGTTAGTGGGAATTTATCCCGGGAATCAAAATATTTTTTCAAGGACAAAAGGACGAAATAAACCATTTACCATTAGCGCTAATATTTAATGCATTCTGCTGGAAGTTCAAGGCGAAAAAAGAGCTTTAAGGCGTCGTGGACCCAAAGGTGGTTGTAACTCAACCGCACGCACATACATAATGGAATGGGGAGCAAAGAACTTTTCACTTGTATAGAATTTCCGTATTCAACGGTGGCAAAAGCAGGCGAGAAGTTGCGAGTTGTTGATGTTATTCAGAGCGCGTGTTGGGGATCTCTAAAACGCCACTGTCGAAGAGTGAACTTGCTTTTATGCTTGAATTCTATTCCGTTGAAATACTGTAAATAAGCGCATTCGCGACAGGAAAACTACTTAGGTGATGCAAAAACTCACTGCATAATTCATGTATCGTTGTTTTATTCATCTCCATATCCACTCCATAATAAGCCAGCAAACACCTATAGCCATTATTTTCGTGTGATTAAAAGGGTTTGGGAATGGCAACGTAAAATCCTCCCCTCAAAAGAACGTTCTTTTCCTAGTTTCGCTTTATTTATTCGCACCCTCTTTTGACTCTCGGACGTTCGACAGAGACGCTTTGATGTCGTCTGACGCGAATCCTAAGTAACAACTTTTATTGGACTCCAATATTTATAACCAGGGGCGATAGCGTTCTCGAAATTCGAATATAACCAAGATCAAACGAAAAACGAATATCCAATTTCTCGCTTTGCTTTCCATAATCGGATTGATCGACACAGCTAAAATAAACGATTTCTGAACGATATCCCACTTTACAATCATAAAAAATCACACAATCAACACGAATTTTCAAATGCATATCCCGTGCAAGTGCAAAAAAATTCATCAACTCTTCAAACTTCGTCTTTGTATCCCCCACAATTTGATATGTTTTTAAGTGCGTTGGGGGAACTCAATTTCTGAATAAAACCGTTTTTGGTATAAAATCGAATAACTTCAGGTTATTTACCCAACATTGTGTAACCTCTTGCCTTGGGGTGGATTTAAAATAACAATTTGGAAACATGTGAGTGGTGGTAATACCACAAACAGTTCTTTTCGCTGTTTGTTTTCCCTAAAAAAATATTTTTACACTTCGAATCTTTCATCATTATACACTACACGTTTCTATGCACTATTGCAAATATCAGAATAATTATTATTAATTATAACTGCACCTAATAAATTAAAGAATTTCAAAAAGAGATATATTACAACTTCTTTCTGTCTAAATACTATCCTCCAATTGATAGCAGCTATGCAACCCTTTATACACCATGTGTTCAAATTATTCGTGTTACTGTCAATTTACTGACTTCCTTTTCGCAATTCTTGTTTATTTCAGCTCCTCTTACATTTATATTTAAAACATTCCTGGTTACTCATGATTCAAAAATGGGTTAACACATGTCAAAATTTCCTTAAATTAACAAAGTTGTGACGTTGTTGAGATTCGTTTAAATATTGACTTATCTTTGAGTAACTCAAGAGTACATAGTCACTACCATGTTATAACTCTGATTTATGGTGTCTGAATAAAATAACAAACTTCATTCTATTTTCGGACATTAAGCGAAACACACTACTGGACCTTCGAAAATATGTCGTTAAGCATGTGAGCAACCACACCGTTTTTCGAATTAAACATGTCTCGAAAAGTAGCCGTAACTGTTGGATGACAAACCTAAATTTCTTTTGCATTCGTCATTAACTCAATTAATAAAAACTGAACAAATAAAAATTCTATTTTCGTCTGAGTTCAGTTTAAAATTTCTAACAACAAAACACAATTTCTCAATTCCCAATCTCAAATTTATAGTTTTGTTAACAATCATGAATAGCAATATTTTATAACAAAAAAGCAATAATATATTCTAATCATTTTTAAGAATGAATTTTGCTTAATGTGCAACAGGAGAAAGTGGTTATTAATAGTTTAGAAGTACATTAAGTATTAGATTTTTCCAAAAAACTGGAGGAAAAAAAAAGAAATGCATCGTCAAACTCTAAATTGTAATCATACAATTTAAAACCCTGTTTTAAAAGCTTCATAAATAAAAACGCTATAAGAGGGAATATTTCCGTGGAACACTTGTATATTAAAATGGAGATAATTCTCATTAGGAAATATGTAAACAATTTTAAAAATTTGAAAGCCTAGGCTTCATTTGAAAGAAATATTTTTCTCTCTTAATTTTAGCTAAAAGTGGGGATACCTGCATCTGAGCTTCCTCATTTGTAATCAATGATAATATAAAATTTTTTAACATTACAGTTTGGTTTTGTTTTTGAAGAGTAGACATTTCCTTCATTTCATCGTTATGGACTCACACGTCTTCATTCATAATGGACTGTTTCTTACAAAACATTACAATTATTCACACTTATTTCAAAAATTGCATAATTTGATAATAATATATTTCTCAATTTTTGTATTTGTTTTCATAAATTATGTAACAAAATCTATTTCTAGAGAAAATGCAAAGACCTGTAACTCCCTTACAACGATTTTTTATTCCACTTTTCTCAAACTGCATCTTACCTGAAACCAATTAGTCAAAAAAAAAAAAATACGCACAACAATGCATTCAAAAGTTTGCAGGAAGAAAATCGCTTTTGGCACGCTCCGTGTGTAAAATGATATATCTAATTTAAAATAACACGCTCACTTCATTGTTAACTATTTTTATGTTTCTAACGATCGCTTTATCCACCCTCAAAAATGTCTTCCATATCAGTTTATTTTTTATTCATGCGTCAGATGTCGGTGTGTGAAATGTGAATTTTATTCTAAAACCAGGGGATTTGCCCTCCTACATGTCAAAAATTGTTCGCGGTTTATGGCTGGTTTGATGAGGGTTCACTTGACCTTTACGAATAGCGAATCGAAATAAATTGAACTTGTATTTTATGTTTCCTTTATATTTCTGAAAACATTCGGACTTAATATTAAAATGAACCCAATATATTTTTTGCCCGTCTCATCCCGGATACTTCTCACCCCTTTTTGGGCCGAGGGATAACGTGTGGGAAGGGTGATACTTTAGAGTCGCAAATCAGTTGCGTGTCGACTGTTCGCTTGTATATCGTTTTATCGAGAAGTTGCAGAATTGTGGTTAAAGTGAAGCAAACCGAAGCAATCGATAGCGCAATATAGCATCGATTAGTGCGCCACGCCCCGCGCATTGCTTGAGTTACGATGTGCTGGCACTCGACCATCACAACTCGATGCATTTACACACCCCCGCTTCAACATTAACGCAGTTAACTTCCAACTTAACGCTAATTGACGTTGATTGCATAAAAGTCAACGTAATAACAACGACAGCCCGTCATCGGCAACATGAACAGGTGAGAAGGAGGACATTGCAACAAAACCATTTTCTTGTGTTTCTTTCACAACACACTACCCTTAGCAACCTACAACTGGATTAAAAAAATTAATTCACCAATAACAATAATAAAGAAATGGTAAGTTCAAAAAGTAATATAAAATACAAAATCAAGGTTACGGACGTACTGATATTGATACCACGATACTTTACGCCGCTATAATACGATATATCGATATGTATCCTTGTATGTAAGATGTCAGTAATTTATGGTCACGCACATCACAGAGAATCGTTGTTCGAAGATTCTTAGAACATATCTTGATACACATATTAATATATCGCTACATTCCATATTCTTAAAAAATATCAATACATCGATACGTATTGATTTTTTTGTCTATCGATATTCAATACCCAAATCCGCGTATCCCCCACCCCCACTTATTAAAGCTTATATCGCTTTCGGACTGTCAAACCTCTTCATACAAGTTGCTTTGTTTCTCTTACTTCTTACATCTCATTTTCATGCAAGTTTTTAAAATCATGTAGCATTCACAATAATTTCAGACGAAATTTTCATGCGTTTTTCCTACTTTGACTATTATATACTTTTTGCTTTTATTCGCCCACTTTCGCCTTCCTACTACTCACAAAATTGTTTTGCTCTTTGGTTTCAATTCTTTATTCGTACTCTTTGTTTTTATTTATAACTATCTTATTTCTATTTTCAATTTCTTATATTTCCTGCTTTGGAGTTGTTTATACCCTCTTTCTTCTTGGTTTCAGCATTCGCAACTTTTTCTTATTTCTCCTACGCCATATATTTCTCTTAGATTTTCCACAATCTGAAATCCAAAAAATTAATTCAATATACAGCTATTTTCACCTAATTTTGCATTTCTAGCCTTTCTTTAAGTTCTCAGTGCATTTTAACTCGAGTTCTCAATATAGTTTTCTTTCCAACACTCTTCATTCATTTGTGATTATGATTTATTTAATAGCACATCAAAATTCTTGACAGGATGATTTTCAAAGAATTTTTTGGTTGGTTTCGTTCTGTTCTGGTTTTCCACTGCTGGAAATTTCAGTTAGTTTGTCTCCCTGTAGATATGAGATGTCACGACTGAGTATAGATGTTAAAGTGAAGTTTTGAGGGAAAGAATCGTTTGTTTTATTGCCAACATTTGTGCTGGTCTACGTTACTGATAGCCTTTAAGTAATTAGAGTAAAAGCTATTATTACGATAACTTTTTTCTAATTTTCATAATAAAAATAAACTATTAATTTATTCAACTTATGGTGCTCCTTATAAAAAAATAAACACGTTAGTCCCGCTATTTCTGCTTGAAAATGTTTGAACATGCTGACAGATAATTTCAAAATTCTAGGGACTGTCATTATCCATATTCTTGTCCGGAGTGAGGAAAATCTTTCATATTTGTTTACAACACTGCCGTTGTTAGAATCAAAAGAAACAACGATTCAAGCCTTTTCTTATTGGAAATGATATAAAATAAACAAAAAGTGCATTTACAACACATTCAGAGTCAAATATACTTGGACTATCGCTTGTTTTATCGTCACCAAATAAAACGGAAACGATTGTCAATACACCTCAATGAAATATTTTCAGTTACCTTGTGTGAAAATCCGTCTTAAAAGATTTAACGCAATAATTCTTAGAAATTTTATCGCAGTTGGTTGCAATGTTGTTAAGAATTTCAGAGAAGCCTCGTCCAGGATCCCTTGATTTCAGCATTTCATTTTTCACAGTAACTTTTGTTCTATTTTCGTGATAAGGTATTCCGCACACGTGAATAAAATGCATTATCTCAGATATTATACCGACGTTCCGTTCCAAATGAGGCCAACATTTTAAAATAAATCTGATTTATTATATTCCATATATTAGCATTATCCAGCAATAAACGTAAAAATACTGATGTGATACGTTGCCGGTATCCTGAATGTATTCCTAAATTATGAGTTCAGTTTGGCTCAGATCGTCCAGTCCGAGCCCCATACATATTCCCAATCCAACGGATACGGCCACATTAATGCGGGATATAGCTGGCGTTGAATACTGTATGAGGAAGATACCCTCTGTCTCTCCCTTTTGCCTTATACCACCACACTCATCGTCGCCCTTCCAACATTTCCTTCTAATCATAATATGGAAAACGTCCAAAAAAGGTGGAAAACACAGAAGATACGACGTAATATATTGAATTCCGTCCCATACTCGGAAGTGAAGACATTTTAATCCCACTATAACGAACGGCTGGGTACCCTCACCGAGCGGAGATGCATTTTCTGTATGGTTTATGTGACATGATTATTATACTATTGACGCAGGTGGCTCTGACCGCTGCGATATACGATAGGGTCTTTCAGGACAGATATATCACACCAGAAAAAAGGGAAACTTATCGAATTAATATTTGCACGACTCCTGACTTTTAAACCATTACAACTGTTGGAACATTTAAAACAACATTTTCTCGTTTCTTTCGGATATCTCGAAATACTACTGGGAAAATCCCGGGGGAGGTTAGGTTGACGTTTGCAATAGTCGTCCTTCGGGCTAAAAAAACTGCCGCATGCAAAGGCAAACACTTGGGGAGAAAGCTTAACGCATTATATAAATTGAGAAAATATTTATACATCCTCCATCTAAAATCCATCTATTATTAAGAATATTTCTGTGTTTACACTTCTGACTTTATAATCGATCAATTTTTGGTGATTAGATAAAACATACTCAAAACTGAAATGTATATTTTGCAGTTGGCAAACGTCGATTTTAAATGTCTGCAACGTTTGATGATGTAAATAAAATAAATTATAAAACATTTGAAGACCATTTTTGTAGTCCTGATTAGGGTGAAGGGCTATAAGGCTATATGATTACCGTTAATTTCAAATTTTCTTTTAAATCAGTTGTGTGTTTACACTTCTGACTTTACAATTAATCAATTAATTTTTGGTGAAAACTTAGAAAGTTGTATGATGAATTTCAAATTTGCAGTCAAATCTTAAAATCTAAACAAATTTTTAAAAATCACTCAGTTTCGCATACAAAAAATTCTAATTTTTTATCATTATATATACTTATAGTTAAGATTTTGAAATCTTTCTGTACTCTCTGGCCGAATAATACCTGTCTTTTTTACGCTGGTGGCACAGAGTTAAAAAAAAGGTTCATTTTTCGTGAAATGTCTCTTGATTAACGATGTCAGTTAAAACATAAAAATCGCATTGATAAATGGTGACGAAGAGGGTGTATATGCGATAGCCAGAACTTACTTAACCTACGACCTCTCGTCATCTCCTGTAACAACCGAACAGCTCTAGGGCCGGAAAATTGCAACATAAAAATCATCCCTAAGTCTGCCTGGCCTCCAGCTATCTTATATTGCCTGTTTTGGCAATGTATTCATCCCCTTGTCAAAGTAGATTGATATCGTGCGACGAATTCAGGAACTTGTGCTTCGTTGCTAAAGAAAAACTAACAATAAAACCCACTCTGACACTATATTGAATTTTCACAAAATTGCCAATCTTAATGGAATTTTGTGTCCCTTAAGTCGTTCTTAATTTAACTAAACAGAAAATCTCTGGACAAAAGAAATTTTCATCGAAACTGTTCCAGCTTTCAGATTAAACTGATTCAACATATTGAAACAAAAATGTATGGACAGTGAATTCTAAATTTTTTTGCAATTTATAAAACTGAAAATGTCTAATTTAACATGTTATATCAAGATTAAAATAAGCATTTAATACAAAATCAAGCTAATAAATAAGTAAATAAATTTTTAGCTTCTTTTGGGTCGGTATCGATAAAAAAAATGTCGTCAGATAATATCTAGATAACAGTGAGATAAGAGCTTCAGTTCATTTTGGTGAAAAACGCAAATTACACTAATTATGAGTTACACTAATTTTTCATTCTCGTTAGATACTGAACTAGATACACAAATCTGACATATTTTTAATTACTGAAAATTTATAAAAATTACAAGAATATAATTTTACAAAAAATAAAAGTCGCAGTGAGAACTGAAAAATGGCATGTGCATAACTGAAATATTATTAAACAAAAATAATAATTCTTCCACGTTAGAATCCACAACAAAATTTTATTAATGTTCAGTACGAAAGCCTCTACTGAAAAGTTTTTCTTTAACGAACTACGATCTAAAGCTTTCGAACTATGAATTACAATAAATAATGTTATTTCGCAATATGCCCTCTTTGATCATTAAAGTTACTGCTGTGTTTAACTCAAACTAAGAAATACGAAAGTCTGTACAATGTATTTCTGAATGGAAAAAAATACAGCCATTCCATGTTTTTGTTATGATTGTAAAAAAGGTATTTTTACACTATCTTTCATTCCTAAATCATAATTAGTGATCAAATTATCAAAAATTCGCTGACTTCAACAAATAAAATAAATAAAGACTATGATTTACAAATATATCCTTTGATACTGCAGAAAGATTAATAAAGAACCTAATCGCAGCAGCCTATGGACTTTTTTCTGCATGTCTGTTTGAAAAATATTTAACAAGTTGTCAGTTTGACTCATTTCTTATGTACTTTATTTATTTATTTATTATTTACTTATTCTTTTTCTTAAAAAATGTTAAAGATTGAACAACTGGCTTGTAGATAGCCATTTCAAAAACACGAATAATATTCTTCCATCGAAATGTAAATAGTGTTATTATGTTAATAACAATCTCACTCCTTTTGTAAATCAGTTAAATGATGATGAATTAACGATTGAATATTTGTAACAGGATAACGTCACAGCTCGTACAATGAAAGAAACCATGGCAGACAATTTAGGATCGTTTGATACTTACAAATGTATGGTTGGGGTAAATTTAATTTATAATAATTAAAAACATCGTAAGTGATTTATATTTAAAATTTCCTAGAAAACACTAAATTATTGATTTTCAAAGAGTTCTTATTCAGTTAATAAAAAAAAATTAGTAAAAAATTGGAAATTATGTTACAAAATATGCACTTTTTAAAGTATATAAAATATTTTTGAAAAATATAAGTTTACAAGAGCAGACAGATCTTATGAAATGTATCGTTTTTATTTAATATTTATTTAATTAATTATTTCATTATATTTTTAACAAACGCTTATTTGTACCAGTGTAATAAGTGTATATTTTACTTTCATGATTGTGCAAAATTATAGATAAAAAAATTGTATATAAAAATTCAATATTATTAATTCCAATTTTACCCAAAAATGTATTAAATTAATTCTGATAAATGTAACGCATCTGTCGTTTTTTAAAAATGCTGTTACAAAAAAAACGGTAGAATATATTAAAAAACTTGCAAAATGTAAATAAAATTTATGTAGATGATTAAATGTCAAAATGTTTTGAAAATTTCGAAACATGAAATATTGTATGCTACACTAACTTCCTGGAAACCTTGTTCTTATTTTTATTCAAAATATAAAAAATTCATTTAAATAAGACATCCCGTATAAAATAATAAACAAGTGGTTAAATTTTCCCTAAAATACATTTGGCAACATCTTAAAAAATTGTATTAGGTTATTAATTAAATAATTATTAATAAACAAGATACAAGAAAGAAAGCTCAATATACCAAAAAATTTTGATTTCAACTTAAACTAAATAAGTATTGGAATCGTTTTAATCATTTTTGTTTGTAAATTGATTATCTTTCTTCTTTAAGATCATAAATGGCATAATAAAATAATAAATCGTTGACACATAGTTCAATGTTATGCAACTTATACTACATTACTGCAATGCTGATTGAAAAAGTAATAAAATAATTTATACATAATACCTATAAATCTAAAAATGTAATAATTTTGTGTTATCTAAATGTCATAAAATGTTAAAAATAGTTTGTAAAAATAAATGAATAAATGAAAAATTAATCAAAATTCAATTAAACAACAAAATGAAGCAAATTAATATTTTGAATATAATACAATATTGGGATGTTGCTACAATTACTTAAGAGAATAAATCTTGAAAAAATGTCCAGTTATTTATAAAAAACAAGAACAATCCAATAAGTACTTACCAAGAATAAATTATGGTGAACACAAAATCATTAAATAAAAATAAAATCATTAAATTCTTCCACTAGCAGTAACCAAATCACGTCTCCCACACTTTAATTCTACTTAAAATAACCGAAATAAAAATAAATTAGTATCACATCATAAAAGCTGCATCTATCGGAAGAGATATCTCTACACTGCAGTATCCTTGGATATACTGAACTGATTTATTCTACCCTTTACATAAAAAAGTGTGCAGAGGCTTTTAAAGAAGGGGTGGAGCATATGTAAAGCTCTCTCTCTAAGGTTTTCGAAGGACTACCAAACTTAAATGGAGCTCCTCGAATAAAATCCCGGTGGAGGGGATCCAAGCTTCGAAACCATTCAGAATACATCGATAAACCCTTTACACTGGCACAACCCTTACTTTTTACATTGTTTGATAGGTGAACCCTTTTTTAATTTTGAAAGGGGACAACCCTTCACTGATCGAAAGCAAATTTATTAGATGTATACCGAGATTTACTTGTGAGATGGGCATACTTGAATGTAACTTGAAGTGTAATTTTCATAACTGTTGAAAACAACGATTTTCAATCAGCGGTGTCATAATTATTATAAATAAGCAGTGTAGTTCCCACGTTTAGTTAAATTGCTAAAAATAAAACAAAAATAAAATTTAAACTTGGTCTGTTAGAGACAACTTACAACTTCAGGATTAATATGCTTGACACTGAACATTTTTTTACCTGGCACTGTCATTTAATGTTGGGACAATTTAAACCTTCCATAAAAAATCTGTCGCATAAAGGGTTGCGCTCTCCCCTTCGGCACAAATGGTGAAAATGAAAGGGGTTGTAGGGTTAGGTATTATTCTAATAGACGATAAAAAATGTGCACGTGGTCTCCCCTTTAATCCAAAAAAAAAACTCAGATCCGCTAATTTTGCAAAAATTCGCAACATAAATACATATTAACTGTAATGAAAAATAACCATCAAATACGCTCTGTTGTTGTAACATATTAATCACATTCATTACACAAATTACAGGTTTTTATTCGAATTTTAAAAAATTTGCATAATAAACGTAACTGTAGATGGCGCCATCAAAAATTGTTAATTTATGGAAACAGAAAAAAATTATTATTAAATAATATAATTTTTTAATTTTCATATTTTATAATAATTAAGACAACAGGATAATTATGGGGAAAAATATTTTATAATGTACTCAAATCCATATTCAAAAAACATTTTTACTGTAAACAGACCACTGCTATACTGCCTACATAACACAACAATTTAAAAAGTTTTATGATATAAGATGTTCTACTTTCAGTTATTTATTTTAGTCGGCAGTGACTTCACTTTTTTCTTAATGATGTAAATACATTAAATTTGCTAGTAACAAACACCTGAAAATTTGAATAAAAACATAATAGACGTTTGTAATATAATCTAACAATAATTAAATATGTTAAAATTAAAAAAAAATGAAATAAGGAAATTTAAAATTTTATTATTAAAAATTATTGAATTATGTCCGCGCAGTGACCAACAAGTTAGACACATAGTTTAGATTGAGACTAGCGCATGATGTTATATTATTCGACTTTTTATTGCGGTATTTATTAAAACCAAATACTCAGAATCTCGACAAAATAAAAAGTGGAATAACAATTTGAAGTCGGAAAATTAAATACATTTTGAATATGTTCTCAATAATATCTAAATATACTAATAATAAATTAACTACAAAAAAAACAGAATGTTGTCATTTTTAATTAAATGAAAAATAGAAAATTACATTTAGTCATCAATCTCAAATTTATTCGAAGTATTTTACGTAAATTCTGAATATGTAAAAATACGTCAATCTTTGGAAGGTTCAAGTTCATCATAAAAAATCAAAATGATTTATAAAAAATTAATCGTCCTATAATAATCTGTATTATTTTGAAAAAAAGCCTGGTAAGTGTTCGAACATGTTAAAGAATCATTTTACGTTTTTATAGATTCAGATTTATTCACATTATTTCATACATCCAAATTTTACTTTTAACACATTTTTAAGGTGATTTTTTTTTAAAGAATAAAGGTATTAAAAAGGTCAAAAATGTTTCGAAGTAATTCTCAAAAATGTTCAAAATAATTATAACTTAAATATTTTTTTTGTCAACCACTAGCTAAAATAGATAATTTCAACCTGATCTTTATTGAAACTGTAAAATAATATTTCATTATTCCACACTCTTTGTAATAAGTATAAAACAATTCTACTTTTCCAACCTCCATGGCGTTTTAACCGCAAAATATCATCCCCTGAACCAGCCAGTAAAGAAGCTGATAATTTTCGGAAGTTATAGCCTGTGTAGGCTTCCAGATAATGCGAAACTATGA
>QDEB01056573.1:0-10674 GCA_004193795.1 Asbolus verrucosus | reverse complement strand
AATACATCGCTGATCCTAGGAATTAAGTAATTGGATTTTAGTTTTTTAATGAACGAGTAGTTAGCCTCCAGTTTAATTATATTAAAGTCAAAATACTAAATTAAGCTGGTACAACAATTAGCAATAAAATTTTACGAGGGATATCCAAACTGTCCAAATTTATTCCGAAATATTTGGCTTTATTTAATTATCAACTGAACATACAAAACTACCAGTTCTATTCGAGAGTCCATTTCATGATTATTACTTTTTACTTCATTCCCGAGCATAAACAAAAACAATTTATATATATATTGTATACTCAAATTGTGACTTCCTATTTTTTAGTCAAATAGTGACTTTTTACTTGCCATACATAAACACATAAACTAAATGAGAGTAATATAATACAATCAAGAAAGCAAAAAAAAAAAAACCATCCACAATGAGTTTTTATGTTGTCTCGGTTGTCATTAATTTCCTTTAGTTCTTCTGTCAGTCAGTCCTTCAGAATTTTTTGAAGTCCACTAAATTTTCAAAACTGTTACCGACTTTTTTGAGATTGGATATTCATATTTGTTCCAAAGAAGAAAATGTTCATGTGTTTAATTCTATGCAAAAAATACAACATTTTGAAAATTAAATATGATATTAGTATAATAATATATAATAATATTAGTATAATTAATATATAAACAGAGTGCCACGTACCTTTTTTGAAACACCTATTAGGCTTTCCCGTTTTTCTTATATTATAATTATATTGACGTTTAGACAGTGGCCTCCGTTCTATTTTTCTTTTTAACACTTATTAATAAACCAAAGTCGGTAATATTTTTATATATGATGTCGCAAACAAAAATGTCTGTGGTTAGACATCATATGTAGATGACCTTTAGACTTTAGAAAACCTATTTTGTACAGGAAAATTTGGTACCCTACTAAGATAATTAAATTAAATTTTTGTTAGACTGCACTATTATTTGTCAAACCGCATTGTTGCTATAACAACAGAAAAAATGTAAATATAGACATAACAATCACTTGGTAGCAGAATATCAAATCTAATACGTTCTCATTATTTTATGGAGTGGGCACTTTTAGTCATTATCATTCTGTATAAAAAATGAGGACATATAAGCTGATGCAGATTAAATGTTATCTCATAATTTATAGGAATTACAAAAACGTGGAGTGAAGTTTCGACAGAAATAGTGCATTTTTGTTTTTTTTTCTGTTCTGGTTTAAATATTATTCAAATAAAATGTAAAATATTTTCTCAAGTTGTTAGACATTTTAGTCCTCTTTAAAATGTCTAAAATTTGTCTAATTGTTATAAACATCGAAATTTTCTTAAATAACGAGTAAGAATTAATTTTGAAAGACAAAATAAATACATGAATCAAAAAACATGTTTGATTAAGGAACTGTCAAAAATGAAAAATGGCTTTATTTTTTATTCAGTTATAACATACACTTTTTCACATTAATTTTCAAAAAGTAGTTCGCTAACATGTATGTAATTGGTTGTTTTTACTAGTCTGCACAACTGCTCAGTATTCTTATTTTTGAAAACAACGTACGATGGAAATTTAAGTTTTTATTTTTGCTTAAAGGTGTACAATTTTGATTGATTTTTTTTTGTTTGCGTTCACAAAGTGGAAAGTTTTTGCTAATAATAACGGGAAATATGTAGTAATTTAGGTAAGTTATTTTATGGTCACTTGTTAATTTACTTATGTCCATCATTCTTTCAAAGCACCAATATGTCGTGGAGCTGATTATTAACTGGAAATTAAATGGAAATATCGAATTCTCTGGATATAAAATATACACCCACAGCTTTACCAGGACACAAACTACTGTCTTTAAATTATAAATAATGCAACAGTTTTGTGGAAATATCAGCAACCAAGATAGTGAATATTTTACCAGTTCTCATTTTTTACCCATAAAATTGGCGAAAATTAGAATAAACAACGCCAACTATAGAAAAAGACAAAAAAGAATAAATATAATATTGATGTATGCACCACGGCAAATCCACTTAGCTACACAATAAAACGTATCAGTGTAACAGGGTGTGAAAGAACTCATACCGGGGGTATTTAAAGCAACAAATGATGATGGATGACCAGAAAGATTAACACATTATATCAATCTTTTATGCGCTTCGAAGGCTCGTGGAATTTAATACGGGGTGGCCGCGTTGTTGAGGTACATTGTCCGATAAATATATTACACCTAACAATATCCCCCAAATTTTTTCAACAAACAGAATAAACGACGATGCTAAACGAAAAGGGGTATGATTCTCTTAACAATACAATACCAGCATGTGAATTATCCGGCATCATTAAAACCGTTTCAAATTGAATTTTAAAAGCCAGCGCTTGTCTTTGAAACAATTAAAAAGTAAATTTAAATTAATTCAAACCATCTGAACATCTCTTTTTATTGGTGGGAGTAAATTCACCGTTTTATTGTATTCCGCACATTGGGAACGTGTGTCATCTAACCTTAAAATACTTTTATTAAAAATACCTTCTTAATTAACTCTGCACAATAAGTTACACAGAGGAAAAAATGACAATGGCCGCCCCTTTATGGCGTGTTTCGGATCGTAAATTTCATTTCCAACGACGTCTACAAAGGGGATGTATATCATAGCTCTAAACGAGCCGGGTTACGATTCACCGCAATTGTTATTTTTTACAAAAGACCACGGCATATGCCAGGATTAAGTTATTATATCCAAAAATAAATTATAGCTGTGAAAATTAATAACTACTCTGTCCAAAGATCCGAGGGGAGCACGTTAAGCCCCTGGCTTAACGACGAAATTAGGAAATAGACGATTTCTCCGGCAATTAATTCTTTGGTCTTAAAATAGATGTGCTCCGCATCATCTTGCGAGCCAGTGTAAATAGAAATTTTCTGCTGAATCAAATTAGTTTCATAAAAATCGCTTCAAAGTTTTATACCTCAACCAATTTCATTTCCCTGTGTACAGCACGTGTGAGAAAATGCTGTGCTGCGACCTGAAATTTCAAACGTTTAAATATTTTATCTCTCGAGGGACAGCGCTAGAAAAGTGGGTAAACTCTTGAAAGGATCGAACTTGTTAAAAACATAATGCAGACTAAACCGTCATTAATTTTAATAGTTTCGAAAACAGGCTTTGCACAAATTGTCATTTTTGTATCATGTGAAATTTCATTAAAATAAACACCACGTAAAAGACTTGTATAATATATTACCTTATAAAAGGACACGTAATATACAAACATAAAAACCAAGTCGTAAAGCATGTTTATAATTCGGAACACATTTAATATTTATTTGTCTTAGCCACAAAAATAAACATAACGGAAGTGGTAGCACAATATTAGGGTAACAAAAAGGCACAGTTTGATTTTTTATTACCCATTTACAAGTACTTAGCTAAATCGATTATCTGGGGAGTGGGGACTAAAACAAAGTAACGTAACTTTAAGCACAGTTCATTAAATTCAATTTATATGTATGCAAAGACAAGTTAACGATCTTACACCACTTCTTGAATCTTTAATCATTATTGCTGTTTCTAATTTACTGTTTAAGTACATCGATTAATCAGTGTCCAATTTCGCATCCTTGTCATGGTACTGTTATGAATTTTGCCCACCGGTTGTTTAATTTGGCTGGATATCCTCTAACATACCAAGACGATTTATTTACTTTTTTTTTTAGACACTTCACATACAATTTTTGACGCTTTTGTATACTAAATCACTCTATTATCCTCTTATAAATATGCCGTCAATCAAACATGACCTTAAGACATGTCATTGTTATGTATCAGACTTGCTACCATGGTGGCTCCATACATTCCTACACTAGTAAATTTCATGCAGGGACTTGTAATTAATTGTTTCATTTTTTCTTTGTCACATGAACATTTGCTTATTTATAGGTTGATTAAATATTATAATCAACTGTGAATTGCTTGGTCATGTTTACTGCATGATTTAAAAAAACAATGTGGCTTTTAAAATAGTTGCGTGTTTTACGCTGGTATTTATAAGATAATTGTTTTTTTAATCTTGTCCTAATGAATAATCCAGACATTTTAAATTTTACGTTAGTTTTAAACATTTGTTCGTTCGGCCATCAACAGCAGATACTTTTTCAATAAAAAAAATACACAAACACACGCACCATCGATAAATCCAGGTAAGTATTTATTTCTATTTTTAAATATTCTGCATCATTTATGTTTCGCAAATCTTTTTTTTTGTAAATTAAATATGACTTGGCTAATGAAAGCGAAATCGAAATCTCCCAGTTTACTCCATTTACAAATTAATATATTTTGCGTTTACAGTTTCATCTATATAAGTCAAGCATGTGTCATGAATCGTAGAAAATGTTATCATGTCTACTATTCATAATTATTAACAACTGATTATTTAGAAGCTTTTAGAAATTTTTGAAACAATGGATAAAAAGGACATTTTTTTAAACAGTGCACTTATACTCATAATTTGGCATTTTATGTAAATGGGAAATCAACAAAAATAATTTATTTCATGTATAAACTCACAAGAGAAAATATTTATCAAAACAAAAGTACATTACTGTTCTCGATTTGTGTAGATTAACGTTCTAAAATTAAATTGTCGAGTTTCCAATTTTGAAAGGCAAATTTCAAATTATCGTTATATTCTCTAAAGATCGCATTTTCAATATACTGTCCATAAAAGAATGTAGCATCTAGTGACCATTAAAACTGGCAGCACTATAAAGCGGTAATATTTTGGAATTCCAGTGGTCACTTTTCGCTACATTCTTTTATGCACACGGTGTATTTTATTAAAAATAGTCATCTACTTCATAAGCTTCCAAAAGATCAAGTATCAAATTTTAATCATGTTCCTTGAGATAATTTAAATTTTTCACAAAAAAAAGCAGAAAATAACACATAATATTATGTAATCTGTACCGTTAGGCAGCCTTCTATTGCAAAAAAAAATGTACGTATTATCCCAAGTCATTCGGTGACATGTTTCAGCAAAAATTACATTAGGATTCCACATTAAGATACATACATTTGTTTAACATTACTTACTGCTTACTGATTTATTTTTCATTGCTTTTTTTGAATTAAAATAACTGAAGGCATAGGAACTTTATCACTCAGTTTCAATTTCAACTGAAACCCCACCTACATGTTTTCTCTTAAAGATTTTGTTTTTCGGAATTTTTTCAAAATTGTTAAATTACGGGTAGAAGTAATAAGTTTAAATTTAATTTGTATGAATAAAAGTTGTTAAAATGTTAAGCCGTAAAAGTAATAAAAGTGTCGAAAAGTTCATATTACTCCATTTGAAAAATTTACTGTCATTTCGGGAAAAAACATTCAATTATTCTATATAGGTATACCTATAACTTATAAGCAAAAACATAAGTAAATTGATAGAAAAGAATTTTAAATATTTTTTCAGTTTTTATTATTGAATTTTAAATAATTTAAAAAGAAAATGGAAATCATGTGGACCTAAAACGGTGACAGGTAATTTAATTAAAAGTAATTTGGCTTTTAAAAAAGCTGTTTTCCACTTGATTTAAAGGGATAGGTATATTTGTTTTGTACTAAAATAAGTAAGAAGGAAAAAAAACAGCAGAAGCTAAATCTACCGTATATAAATTCAACATAAAATCTATAACGGGAAAAATATTTTCGCACAAGAGAATATATTTTTAAATATCTAAACCCACCATTTTAATTTAAATTAAATTCATAAATAAAATTATACAAGCTAAATGTTGTATATACCAAATGAAGTACTGCAACAGAAATTTTTCCCATACAAGGAAACGCGAAATTGCAAATTTATTGCACTTCTAAATAGTATTTTCTACATATAGCTTTCATTTATGGTATTTCATTATTTAAAGAAATTGCGTTGACTCAAAATCTCCATTACTTTAATCTACTAATTACTCGTATGCAATACTAATTTATGTCGGAAATGAAATTATATTTGCTTTAAAATAACGATAAGAATGTTATACTGTGAAGTAATTAGTTTAAGTTTGCTGTAATTTTTTATTCTCAATTGTTCGTAATTAGTTACTGTATGTTTTCTACAAACACCAAAAATTGTTCAAATCTTTAAACCCCCAAGCAGAAGAACCATATTCGTTTAGCTTCCTTTCAAAAAGCATAATTAATAATGTTCCTCTTCAATGACAATGTTCGTCATTCGCTCAGAATTTTATATGGCTCATGTACTTGCGCTTCCAAGCAAAACAAGCGAAAATATCTAAAAGTATTCCATTTTAATGCCTAAAATTAAAACTGTGATGATAATGACAAAGGAGGGCAGAAGGCAACCGCTCTCGTACGCGAATGTTTTCATTTTACATATCGCATATCCTCCAAAGTTACAGTAACTGACTACTTTTGAAAAACGGAAAGGTAAATTTTAGTTCCCTTATTATCCCATTATGTTGGCATTGCGCTTTTACGTAATTGCCATTTTAAATGAAATAATATTTGTCCTACTTTCTCTGTATTCCTATATATATGTAAATTTAATAATTTTCGCGTGTACCACCTGCTGCTTACTTAGAGAATGAAACCTGCTCCATAAAAATTAAGTTACTGCAATCAAGTTGTTATTTTTGAACTTCCTAACGGAGATTGCTTACTAATAATGATAATGATAGCTTTCAATATTAAAGCAAGCAGACCTAAATCTGTAATAATGGTACGTCACATGTGTCATTTTAAACGATTTCAATTTGTGAGTTATAAAACAAATTATTGGAAGTCCAAAAAATATTTAACAAATTATTTTCGTTTTCCATAACATGTCGAAGTTGCTTTTGATTATCCCATTTTGCGTACAATTTAAAGCGAAACTTTGTTCCTTGTTATATCGACTTTTCCTACAAATTTTGAGTAAAGAACTTTATTTGAGTATGCAGAATATTAAACTTCACTCATGTCGGTTTATATGTCTGTCTTCTGAAATTCTAGACCTACACAAATTTCTTATTCATGATTACTGAGGTAAAACGAAATCCAGTTTTACAGATACACTTTTGATAATTTTGTTGCAAAAGAAACACGTACAAAGTAAGATGAAGAAGAATTAATAGTTTAATTTTTAAAATAAACTGGCTGCGCATGTCCCAGACCTGTGTAATTGTTTTGGTTAATTATAATAAGTTAATTTTATTACGCTGGAAATAAACACAGATAATTACAAAGCGCAGCCACTCCGTCTTTGTTCAGTGCCAAGAACGACCATCTGCACACATCGTGGAATTTTATTTGCCATTTTGAACACATGAATAATGATTATACTAATGCAATGTGTAAATTTTGTAATACACTTACGGAATGCGGTAAAAGGAGTAATGTAATGTTTGTTAAAAATATATTCACTTTAATTTTGCAAAAACAGTTTACACACTTATTACATCTATCAGTTAAGAAAAAACGCACATTTGAAGCTTCGACTGATTAACTTACTCCCTTCCTTAATATTACCCAGCTACTTCAGAAATTTGCTAAAAAATTTCTATAACATATTTGAAAAAAATCCCTGTAGAGTTTTTACCAATCTACGTATTACCTTATCCTTTGGAAATCAATCTGCACTCTGCCATTTTCTAAATTTCATATTTCTCAAACCCTAATTTACACTAAACATTATTCTACTTCTCCTGCTTTAATTATTTTTGTTTAGTTCGTTTCATTTTCTTTTCCATACAACTGCACAAATGAGCTTTGCAATTGTTATAACTTTCACTATTGTTGCTGTCACTTTCAGCATCTCTCCATACCCTGGTGTCTTTTTGATTATAAACAATGTAATCAATCATACTTTAACCTTTGAGCTTATTCTGCGTATATTTATGGATATGTTTCCATCCAAACCAAGTATTCCAGATAAGCATTTGTTTCTACAAACACATTTTGATCAATCTGTTTCTGTATCATCCATATTTCGCAGTGGTCTCCATAAAAGTTCTTTAGTTAGATCTTAATTCACTCCCATTCAACCATTATGATCAGTCTTTTTCATTGTTGTGCTTATTAAATACATCTCTCATTTTTTTCCAAAATTCAAATTTCAAATTGGTAACAATATCATTCATAGGTGCATAGTTAGCAAACAAAAAGTACTTTTTGAATACGAACTTTCTTTCGAATTTACGTAGTGCTAGCAGAGACATCAAGCCACACTCCCTTACAGTTTAGTGTCATCATCANNAAAAAACTACCAATTTTGTACTGCTTTATCTTAAGTAAATATTTTCACATATATTCTGAAGACTTTCAAGACTTTTTTCTTTATTTTTATCTCATTCATGTTTCTTTTTATCCAGTCATCTTTTCATCAAGTATTAGGCCTGCCAATACTTCGACGTGTTCTAGGTTGTCACTCTTTGTATTCAAGCTAATTTTTACTTCTCCCGAAGGTGACAATATTGTAATAATGTTTTCTTTAAAGACTTAAATTTCACGTTTTTCTTAAAAAAAAAATGTGAATTACGAACATGTACTTAAGTTTCTAATTTCTGGTGGTCTGTGTTTGGAAATGCTTGACTCCACATATATTCTAAATTATTTGAAGGATCGAAATTGCGAATATACATATTCCTTAGTGTCAACGGCTTTTTCTCAGCCAACTTATTACTTCTTTGGTCTTTCTTAATTTCATGCTGATATCTTGCAAACCATTTGGCTGATCAGAACTAAATTTTATAAATACTTGAAAAGAATAAGACAAGAACCAATCAGTACATACCTTTGTCAAAATAGTACAGCGAGAGCTACAATTTTAAAGTATTTTAATAACTAATTTTGTATAGCATTTAATTCTTTGTTTTCGTTAGTTTTTGACTTCACATATTACAAAAAGTCAATGATAACAAATTTTGTCACTCATTATCTTGGAAAATACGTTTCCTATAAAAACAAAATTTTTGATATATTTTGATTAAAAGTTAATTTATATTTTTATAAAAATAGTAGATAAAGCGCCATATTTATGAAATATTTATGTTAGTTCAGTTTTAACTTACTTTTTCTTAGCTTTTATGTGTATAATATTGCGAAAATGTAGTGCTACAGTTTCTTCATTACATATTTCTTGACTGCCTGGAAAATATTCCATGATCGTTCGATGTACTGGATACGACTTAATTTAACATAATGAAATTTTGTGTACAACTTAAGATGTTAGTACCGAGGAGAAATCTGTTACTATTTTTAACAATTAAAGGCGGCACCTGTGTGAAAAAATGTTCCAAAAACATTTTAAATTAATTTAATTTCAGACACACATAATATAAGGAATTTTTTCTTTCTATCCGTCTGTTTCATTTTGAAAGTCTTTAACATTCAATTATTTAACTAAATAAATTAATATTTTATTTAATATTGGTACGTACACATGAAAATGCAGTTACTACTTTTATTAAAATGTTTAACACCGGGACCCAATGTTTTGAAATCAAAAAAACTTTTTAATCTTTAATTTAAAAAAACTTCAATGAAGACTAATTGAAATGATCCACGTCATAATTTTAACTAAAGCAATATTATTTAATTTTAATTAGAATTAACAAACACAATTGTGGTATAATTTAACTACAAAAACAAAACAAAAACTTTTTTTTTGTGTGTTAGTACTCTGTGGTACCTCCGCTGGCTTGATGCACAACCATAGAGGCACACTCTGTATCTGAGAATTAATAAATTCTTGTGGTACTAATTCCCATCCTTTTTTTGAGCTCATTGAAGTTAGATGTGTGAACATTTCGTCATGCTAACTGCAATCTTGTTCATATATATTCTAATGGACTGTAGTCTGCTGAAACTAACGACCTAACCATTCTAGCTCAGTGTGTTCATTCAAAGTAATACTAGCTCAAACAGTAACACCACCTCCACCAGAAGCTACACTGATCTCCATCAGAGCATCTCTATATTTCTTGTTTCTGCTTCTCCAGACAAGTATACGTCCATTTGAATGACGTAAATCTTAACTCATGTGAGAATATACATTTTGCCCATTCTGGTATATATTCCCTAGTCATCAAGATGTTCTTGGGTTCGAATTCTACGTGCTCTACGACACTCCTTTGTTAAAAATGGACATGGGAGACACTTTTTAACTCGTAAACCATTCTCGTTCAGTTTCATTTTTACGGTCTGAGTAACCTCAATGGTTTTCAACTGAGTGCTATTAAGCTGGGATTTCTCAGGATTTGTGCGCACCATAACTTGCAAAAAACGAGTCTATTGGTTCACCACACTTCTAGAACGATCTCTACTATAATTAGATTTCCGGTTTCTAGAAAATGTTTGATGACCCTATGTGTTACATTGTAGATTTTTGCTAACTCTATGAGAACGGCCTTCTACTAAGCGCACAACATTTTGCAACTCGTTGTTTAATTAATCATACGTCATTATGACAATAAAAATTAACGGAAAGTTTGTCCAGTTTTGATGAAATTTTGTAACTTTTATGTGATTACTTTATTACTAATCATACAAACAAATGTCAAGTGTTCATTTAAAAAGTGCATCAAGTCGCTTTTGACTTTTTGATAGACGAGGACGCCGCAAGAAAGGGATATGCTCTCTTATGTCAGAATTTCAAATTTGTCAAGACATTTAAAACAAAT
>QDEB01056571.1:0-24838 GCA_004193795.1 Asbolus verrucosus | reverse complement strand
TTTTCGCAGCAAATCTATTTTGAATTTTATCTCTTTAAGGAAAGCTTTTTCGAAAAAATGTTATAAAGAAAATTTGTTCAGACGGACTAGTCGTATTATGGGTTAAAATTTTTGCACTCATTTCCATAACACCCGGTATAAATACATATATCTACGCTATAAAATGTATAATTAGATTTGTTTAAATCCTTTCCCTCGCTATCATTACTAATTTACACTATTCTTTCTTCTTTCAACCGTCTTCACGTTTTTTTCTTATTGTTTCCATAAATTCACACGAAATTAGATGATGACGTAATTTTCTCATACCTAGTGAAACGCTTATAACAAAAATTTTTCATTATGTATCCTTTGGGTTTAATTATATTTTTATTATTGAGTGTAACACATTTTTCATTCGCTTGACAGGATTTTAAATGACGTATCAATAAGTATCAATCTCTTCAGAAACCCTGTTTTAAAGTTCTTTCTAGAAATGATTAGTTAGGGTAGTTAGCTTTGAGTTGAATACCGTGTCTAAAAGAGAAACAATATATGCCATTTATATTATATTTCCAATCTTTACCTGCTTCCTCTAAATAGAACCCTAAATAATCTAGATATATTATTAAATTATCTTCACCTTAAATAAAATACCATTTGTACCCATCCTGTTTAAGTGGATTAATTGCTTACGTCAAAAATTCGTTAGCAATTTGAATCACGTATTATAGACTCCATCCAAAACACAATCTCATTTTTTAAATAAATATATTTTCTTTTTATATGAATTTTAATTTGCCTCTCATTCTTGTCGTTTTAATTTTTTTTCGCAGAGCTCTGTGTATGGTAACATAGTTACGGAACGTAACCAGTCCAGATAATGTTACTTGAAAAAATATGTGCACCTCCAATCGTTATGTGTAGATGCCGCGGGCGCATTTAAAATGGGTAAAGGTCGCATGTATTCCACTCTATTGTCGTGGATGATGCTTACACAGGCTCAGATTTCGAACAATGTTTTAATTTTTCAGTGGTTTCATTGGAAGGGACTATCCGGTCCTTATTACAACTCCCGGTTTATTGCCACTACACCAATAATATAAAACTATGATGAGGGTGGGAACAACTTTTTTTCTGTTGTGATATTAAATATTGTTACTGATGGGAAAATTTCAGAGCTAGGGGTAATTCTTTTTGTTACCGTGTCGAGGAAAATGAGACCATATTTGCATATTTATTTGTCAATCTATCAAAAGGGTCAATGGGATGTCGTCGTGCCGGAGACGCCCTTACTTGGTAGCGCAGAAGGGGTGAAAATCGATCCCGTCTGAGTTCATACTGTATCCATTAAAACATTTTCTGCAACTCACTAATCTGGAAGCTTTTAACTTTCTTATTTATGGATTTTTTAGGAAATAGTCTGGAATTGATGTCTCATTATGGTTTTGGAGATAATGTGCCTCGAATGAGTCAGTTTGATGTAAGATTGCAACAATATCCAATTACTTGATAAGTCTTGTTTATGTTAGATACTGACGCGCTTCCTCATCATAATGCGCTCTCGCAGGTATTAGTTTCGATGGGAAAATTTTAGTCAATTATTGTTAATAGAATTGTTATTCCAGTTAAAATGTAGCTTGGAGCGTGTGCTGGTACCGGTTTTATAGAAGCAATAAATATTTCTCTCCAAATATCATTAGATGTGGAGGAATTCAGATTTTATAGTGAGCTACTGTCATTAAAATGATTTAGTATGGACAGTCTTATGGAATGGAGCTTGCTACCGAATAGATCATTAATTGACACAGAAATCCTTGGACGTCACACATTAATCTTACGACTTCTTTGAAATAGATGTGACACAATAAAAATAAAAATTCCAACTCGATAAATGTCCCAATGACATTCTACCAATATAAAATATTTACTGACAGAGACGAGTATTGGTTCGTAATTGAAAGAGTGCTAGTCAGGCGCCGTAGTTTTATATAAGAAACACAATGAAGAATGACATTGCACTATTATACAATCGCTAAAGCTGATGAGTACGGACTCGTCTATCTTGATCGCTCCTTAAGTGGGCACACCATGTGTTTGTCCCAGATATATTTATACTGCAGCTTTTAGTGCCGCCACGATTACCATAAGGGAGACTCTCAATGGACGTCATTAAAGACGCAATATCACTAGAAATCTGACGCACCACTTAGATCATGAACTGTATTCTGCAACCTAGCCACGGAAACACAACAATCAGGCCCAAACCAATTTTCCATATAATGACAAGACCATCATGACCCTTGCTGCCTGATTCACACCCTAAATTCAGACGTTCATAATCCTACTGGCATAGAATCAACATTCACACCACTTATTTCCTCCACGCAAAAATCAATCGACTTATAAAAATAAAAAAAATTCAAATCACATTAGCTCCATGTTCTACATTTTTTAACAAGCTATAACTATCTTAAGTGCTTCTAATCTGCACCCGCTTGAAACTCAGTTTTCAATAATGCGTTATCGATCTGAATAGAATATTAAGCTTCCATAATGTTTCGTAAACAGAAACAGTTCAGTTTCTGTTAAAGAGCAGTGTACAAAAACGAGCAAAACTATTTTTTTGTCCGATATTTTGGTCAATTTTTCCTCATTGCATAATTAAATCAGAACTCGATCAATTTTTCACACACAGCTAATTCCATACGCTGTTCATACGCTGTTAAAAAACAGCAACAGAAAATTTTCTGCACAGTATAAGAAGAGCGTTATAACTTTTTGTAGGAGTACGTCGTTGGAGCATAACTAAAACTTACTTTTTTCTGCGACAGTCGTAACTGGCTGTCGGATTAACACTATTAAATGGCTTTTTTGGATACTAATAAATCATCATGATCTAATATGGGTAATTGGCTGAAAAAATATCGGTTGTGCTATTTTTTGATAGAAGGTGGAGATATTAAATGTTTCGATAATTATTACCATTGTTATCACTGTTAAGGTTAATTATAATACGAAAAAAAAGTTTCAAAACACTGCATAAACTAAGCTGTCGTATGTCCCATTGAGGGCGGAGAAAAGAGAAAAATACAGCCATGAAACACTGGATCTAATAAATTATGTATAAAATCAAAAACTCACGTGGTTTTTGATGGCAAACTGAAGGTGAATTTTTTATATTGTTATTTTCGAAAAAGACATGCCAATTTTCTTTTCGATTGATCTTTGAAGCATCGTGTTATGTTAATATTGAAAATTTTTTAACTGATATCCAAAAATGATAGAATAAAAATAGAACCTTCGTGTAAATATTCCCAAGTTAATACGTCAGTTTTTCGAAAGAAATATTCAAAAATTTTTGTGGAGTTAACCAATTTTAACACATGATGTCGCTAACATTAAAAAAAATCTATAGTACATTTTTTTGACAATTTTTAAATTTTTTTAATAACTAAAAATAAGAAGTAAAAATCGAACCAAATGGATGTTTAAGGGAAATATGTAAAGTATCTAAATAAAAATTATGTAAATCAGTTGGCAAATTAATCTTGTTAATTACTTTTTTTAAAAATCTGTTTCAAAAATGTATTTTAATTATATATGGAATAGCAAGAAAAAATGCGACACGTTAGTAATTATATATCTATGTAAACAGTTAATTCTTACAATTCATTATTTGCGTAAATATTTTTTGCAGAAATTAAAAATATATGTCTTAGTTATTACCTGATAATTGTTATCTATTAATAATTATGACAATGATGACAAAACTTTTTTAAAGATAGTTATTTCCAGTGAGATTCTAAAAAAAGTGGCGTAAAGTGATTCTAAAAAAGTAAGTGGAGATGTGAAAATTCTCACTCTTCTGATTTTACAGCTAAACCACTGCATTAATATACCTACAGAAAAGAATTTGTCGTAGTTTTTCTTAATTTTATATATTTTATTTTCAAAACCAATCTTACATTCCGAATGTAAACGAACTTTTTCTTTACTTATTAAGATACTGAGATAAAATTTTCGGAGGTCAATCCATTTATCAAAGCCCATCTTTGAAGGTAATATTTTAATTTTTTTTCACTTTTATTTTTGTCAGAAACTTTCTTATTTCAAGCGAGACTCTCCATATACATATATGTTTTGTTATTTTATTTCATTTTTAATTCATAATTCACTTTTGAATTACGAGTCACATAACATGGTTTCTGGTAATGAACCCAAATTAAAAAAATGAAGAGAATAAAATTCCCTATAACAAAAAAAAAATAGAAATAGGCAGAGAAGCCAATAATATTAGAAAAAAACAGATGTCAAACTTTACATATAAAAGTCGAGTAGGTAGAAACTATCGCACAATTTTTTGAAATTTACTAGATTTTTTCAAGGAGTAGATTGATTCTCATAATTTGTCATTTGTTCTAAAATTAATACCACTATGTGTTTCATTTGAAAAATCTAGGTAATTTCAAAAAACCCTGTGACAGTTTTTTAAAGCCCTCTTGCCAAGTGAATTTTATACGTAAAGTATGACTGTTATTTTTATTTCTGTTTGTCGCCAGACATCATAACACGCTTGATTCAAAAATATTTTATGTTAAAAAGCACATTAAGGGTACTATGTGACTCTGAATTTTATGTAAAATTTAAAAATATAAAAATATGTAGGGTGTATCATTTAAAATAAGGAAGTTGTAGTCATTACCGGTAAAGCAAAGGGTGCAAAAAATTGATAATTTACATAAAAAAAATAAAATTTTATAAATTTATTGACTGCCGAAATTTTTGATACGTTTAAAAAGGAGGTACATCTAGACATGTTATTCTCTCGGTTCTAAAATAGTCTTTTGTTGCTGTCAAGATTTTCATACATTTTGTTGTTTTCATTCACTTTTGTACTTTTATTCATATCTCTGATCTCTCTTAGGCAAAGCATCGGTTTATACGACTTTCAAGCTCTTGCATTCATTTTCCAAATTTCGAAAATTTTTCAAGCAGTTTTGTCTTACTCTCCATATTGTTTTCCTTGAGGACTCTTTCCGATACTATTATTATCATTTTCGAATTATCTAGTTTAAAATAAGAAAATATCATAAGCTTGGAAAAACTGAATAATAAGTATCACATTGTGTAAAACTGCATCAGAGAAAAGGTCATCTACAATAAAGCCAATTATGTCTACCAATTAAAAAAACAATGTGAGACTGCAATAATATAAAAAAAGAAAGAAGTCGGTTTATTGTATTTTATAGCTTCTGTTAAATGAAAACTTGTATATAGAGACATTCACGGTCGTCTAATAAACAGTTTTATGATATCTTCCATTTTTTTCTCTGGCATATTTTATGAAGTTATACAGCGAACTTTCATTAATTTTCAAAGTGTAGTTGATGGTGAAATTTAAATTTGCATCACTCAAGAGTAGACATCGTATTAGAAGCGAATTGGAAGATATTAAGACTCATTTAATTTCATTTATTTCTTAAATAATTTAATTGATGTATCTGTCATTAAATTAAATTAATTGCTTTTTTTATCTTTAATGTAATATCCCGAATGAAATAGTTTTAGAACCAAAATAAATAAATGCTATCCTGTTATAATTTCCTGAAACGAAGATCCAATCCAATCCAATTTATTAATTTAAATTGTTGTTTGTATGATTTTGATGTCAACAGCGAATCAGTTTGGGCACCTGTCAATTTCTATTTGTTTTCTGACTACCTGTGTAGAATTAACTTTGGAAAAGTTCTTTCGGAAAAAGGATACAATTACACGATTGGTTAAACAGCTAGTTATTATTTAAAACAAGTGTAACAACCCTATTATTTGTCAATAATGTAAAGTTGAAGTAAGAATACCATTGCTTTACTGGTATCCTGCTAAGCAATTGTATCCTAATGCATTTAAGTTGCTTTGTCGGTTGGCCCACCCATGACGCATGGTTATATTCAAAATAAAATAGGACCATGCTTATTTTTACTTTTATATAGACAAATTTTCTTTAATTGGGTTAAGATTATAAATAAATGTTCGGTCACTAGATCCAACTTTATTTTAGTATGTGTTTAAATAATAAAATAAATGCTAGAGTAATGAATCAAAGACTTACCAGAAGCTAATTCTTGGTTTATTAATAATTAATACCAAAACAAATTAGAATTATTTATTAACTAAACAAACACCTGTGGCGCAGTCGACAGGTTACTATTATATAAATATGCTAATACACAGGTACAATTTAAAAGTTGTGTCATTGAAGAGCATCAAAATACAAATTTATTGAGTGTTTTGCGATCAAAGAGGAAGCGATTCTGGAATCAAATGAAGCAATTTAAATTATAATAAACAGCTAAAAATGTGTTTAAATAACAAATATTTCCTGCTAATTTAGTTATACTGTAACGCTTTATCGGTCAAATTTGAATACATTATTTACCATATAAAGTGTGGAGCTATTTAGTAATAGTAAGGTACTGCAGGTAAGTTAGTACTTACCTTCACACGTTAGATGCGAATATATTACGCAGGATGAATCACAATGTTGCAGCATTAATTCTGTATTGATCTCACTTAGTTTATTTACGTACATAAAAGTAACAATTTAAAAATAAATTTCGAATTTAAGTGATACATTTCATAGACTCAAAGTTTTCAAACTATAAATATTGCTAATGCTACCATGTTACTGAAATGATTTTTCTTTGTTCATATGGATCAAATTTTCTGCACATTCGCTTTACATCTCACTGTTTGTGGGTCTTGAATTTTAGTTTCAACTGTTTCGACAATTGATTACGATTTTTTTTTTTTATTTCAATGGATATAGTTACGACCAGTCAGGGTGTGATGATTTGCTTAGAGCCGGATCTGCTAAAGATAAGAAGTGTTATTGAAATTTAAATTAAATTTGCTGAAATAAATCTGTTAACATTTGTGACAATTTATTATAAATAAATAATTAAATGTTAAAACTGATATGTGTCTATAACCTATAACCTAAAACTGATAATATAAGTGTGGTGCCGCCGTTGGTATGGAAATGATAAAAGTAAAATTTGGGGATGAAATAAATTGTGGAATGTGATTGGTTAACATTTTTTAACAGTAACTTAATCATGAAACCATTTCTGTTCTTATTTCGACATTCAGTTTAAGAAAAATATAGAATTCCATATAAAATATGATAATGGCGCCAATACTTTATAGAAAAAAGATCATTAAACTCAATGTATCAACATTTTTGATGTCCCTCGAAACATTACTACTTGTAATACCAGGATATCTTTATATCGAAAAATCGATACTAAATATTGTAGATAAAAATCAAAGTTATTACTTTAAAAATTATCTATTTCTGTCTTCTATATGTCTTTAATAAAATTTTATGTCTGACAGGCACCTAATAAATCTGTAATCTTTATAAATAAAAAAACAAAAGGTTGTATGGTTTTAAATCATTTGTAATAACTATTTTGAATATTACTTGCTTTAAAAAATCAAATAATTGTAAAAATATTGACTTAGTTTCCGGAAACAAACACTAAATCAATTAATTACACCCCAAAAATTAATTTATGTAATCATTTTTGACCTACAAAGTTTATCTGCATTATTCACAGGATAACAGATGTGAAAATTATACGATAACCTTACTGCATAAGAATCAAAATAAGTAGATGATTTTATTTTAGGAGTTTGAATAATGTCTTATTTTTTGATTTGAAATTTCATTTAATTGAGCTACAACAATAAAAAATAAAAATACGGAAGTTATTTTTTTAACTTTTAATTAACAAATGCTCGAGTCAAAATCTAGAACTTGACACGCATACACGTAAAAAAGCTCAGAATTGCTTAAAATTCTGTCGGTTACAATACTTCTTGTTCCGTTAGCGTGCAACTCGAGGCGTGGAATTGTACTGGAACGTTCTGATACAGTGCACAGACTTTAAACAATTATCGATTGCTTTAGGCGAAAATACATATTTTTAATTAAGAAAAATTAGGATCAATTTACTTCGGTCCTATGAACAAATTGCTGCGCATATTTATCACTCAACAAATACCACTTATCAGATTAGAAAAGATACTTTACCAGCAGCATTAACATTGTAATTTTGCCAACAACGTAATTCGTCGATGAAAGTTGCGAAAACTATCAACTTTCAGCGAACGGATGCCTCGAAATTACATAACAATGACTATAACTGAAACTAAAATTTTTTGATCCATGTCACTTACGTCATAAAATCAGTTATAAATTTTGATGTAATTATAATAATTAAATAAATTCTGGGGCATTTACATGTACAATTGTCATTTGATCGAGAGCTGGCCCTTGGCAATTTGGATTTCCTCGATATTTTGCATAAAATTGTGTTTTTATTTAAAAATATTATAATGACGACTTAATTGGAGAAATAATAGTTAGCGATCGCATTTGTCGTGAGAATAAAAAAACAATAAAACAATTAAAAAAAGTTGTCTTTTGTATCCTGTTATGTTGTTGATTGCATGAAGACGGTACAATTTCAGTTTTTCAACGTATAATGCTGATTAATTTCATAAAAAGAGGTAGTAGTGGCTTTTATTGTGTAACTGGCGCCATCTGCCGAGTGTGAAACTTATTAACTAGGTTCACTTGAAGCGTGAACTCGAGTATATAATGAAATGTATTATTCTTTAAAATACCGCTAAAATTGTCTCAGTTTTTATATCCTCAATTAAAAGTACAATCCGTAATGACCAATTAATCTTCGTATATCATTTTTAAATTGTGATAGACTAAAAGTTTCACCATGAAAATCTAGAACGAAAATAATTAGTCGTTTTTCTTCATTGTTGACTGTACCCTTATGTAAACAATTAATTTGTGACCCAACTAGCCGTTATTCACTAATATTTTCTGATCACAAATTTATGTTCAACCGGACTGTGATTTATCAACGAATCATTTTTAAGGACTATTGCAGTGAACATTACCAATGTTGTGTTTAACAATGTTAATTAAAAGCAAGAAAATAATTAACGAACAAGTGTTGTTGGCTTATCGATTACCTGTAATTGATTACTTTTCAAAAAATGATTAATTGTAGTAGTAGATACAATTTGTAATTGTTTCTCACATAAATAAATTATTAGAAATGCTAAATTTAATTACTCGCTTCTGCATTCTTTTAATACCTCTCATATAAAAAATAACTCAATTTTCAATCAAACCAAAAAAAGTAAAAATTTAAAATCAGGTTTGGACTTAATTTACCCCACCATCCCCTACACCATAAATAATTATGCATGCCACATTGTCAATTTTTTTTGGGGCTAATTTAAAAGTGTAGGACAGTACCTGACTTAACGTTTTCCGAGTTTGATGTGTGTATACATATATACATGGATATTAAACTTGACGTTTCGTCTGTCCTTCGGCAGTCGTCTTCAGAAGTTAAAGTAGAACGGTTCTGTAATGTCGAATCATGAAAAATGTATCTATCTATTCACGATGTGACATTTAAATACGAAAAACATGACGTCTGTTAATGTATAATAATTATTAAAACTACACAACTGTCAAAACGATTAAAAAATTAATATTTTATGAAAAAAAGCTTAGAAAGACTAGAACATGTTCGCTACCTCGGGTTATTGTCGATTTCCGAACAATATACAAATTAAAATTCCAGTCTTGAACGTATTAATTATTTCATAATAATCGTGGTTGATTTAAGATCAACATCAATTATTTTTCGAAAATTTTACTAAAAAATTGTCATTATTAAATCTATTCAAATATAATGCGACCGATTAAAAAATTTGAAGACTTCAAATTCTTCATAAAAAAGTGCAAATCATATTGCTCTATAACTTTTCGCTTTAATATTTAATTAAGTATTGTTTTTCTTATAACAATACAGATACTCTTGATTCAGCGGAAAAATCAAAATTTTTATCGTAATAACAAGAGTTTAATGGTATGTTATGGCTTGTAATTTTCAATTTGATAATCACAAACGCTTTGTATGTATAAAATATTAATCATCACATGCATACCAAAAAAATGCTAATAAGGTCTTGAAATTTTTACCGACTAGTTTTTTACTGGTCACGTTACTATCGATTTCTTCAGAAAATATCAACACGATAGGAGTTAGCAGAAAAATGTATGTGTCACAATAATACCCACATACACACGTCGTTTTAATGTTATCTCTTTATTCACATCTTTTGTTTTTATTGTTTGATTTTTCTTTTATTATTTATTTATTTTATTATTTATCAATTATACAACTCAAATTTATAATGTTACTACGAAATTACTTTTTTCTTAAGTTTTTTATATTAATATTAATGTGAATTCTGACTATGGCAGGATACACGTTATTACACATTATTCTATAAAATATTTTTTTGATCGTTGTCACCAAAACTCTAATTTGTACTTTTTATTTTATTCTACGATTCATATAATGTACTGTGAAAACTTGACGAAATTTCTTGCATATAATTTACTTACTTATTTTTGGAAATTTTGTTTCAATTCAAAATGCGATATAAATTTTACAGTGGATCTTTGGCAATTTATAAACTTGTCAAAAAATGCATTTAAAAGAGAAAAATTACAAAATGTATTCGTCCTTTTATAGAAATTTTACAATAACAAATTGGTGATGCAGTTTTCATTGGACCTGATAGATGTAGAGTTTGAATAATTACTTCTGATGTAACTCGACTGTAAAGAAAAACAGGTTGTAGAGCGTTGTAAACATCAAAAATTAACATCTTATGTACAATTTTTTTTTTAATTTAAATAAATCATTTCTACAGTAAGTGTTACAGAAAACTACCAAATAAACTAGTAAAATTTTTTATATGTCTTATTCACTTTTAAGAAATTTAATTAAAAAAAAATATATTTTTGATATACAAATTTTAAAAATTGTAGAGAATATTAGAAAAGTTCATAAAACTTTTTTAATTAACTCCTTGAGCTGCCTCAAAAATTAACCATGCACTCACCCGGGCGCTAAAAGTACATACTTTCAATGAAGATTAGACGTCGAAAACGTACATCACTGATGTGTATAAGGTGTATTACGTGTTTTTTGTATATGCATAGGTGTAATATAAGAGTGGAAAATCATCATCATCATCATAATGATAAATTCTGTAAAAATGGTGAAATACAAAAAAAATCGTCTTTAAAATTTTGAAATATGAGCTTTTGTAACACGTAGACAGTTAAAACTTTTTATAAAGATCTAAAGAGAAAATGTGCTTCTACTTCGGTTTAACCAAAAGTGGATATATCTGAGCTTCTCAAATATAGTAAAAGAAAATAAAATATTAAACATATTTTTTTAAAGTTATCTTTAAAATAACAGGATTTTTTATTAAATAATAATATTAATATTAAAATTTGTAAAATATGTGATGAAAAATAAAGTGTTTATCGAATGACAGGGAGACAGGGAAATAAACCCCACTTCTTTAAAATAAAATAAAATAAATATACATATGCATGACAAAGATAGTAAAATTTTATGGCTTACGAATGAATAATTTGGAATGATGAAGGGATATAATTAAATATAAATAATAAGACAGTCGAATAATTTTTAATTTTGCATGAGGAGAATGGTTTGGGTAAGTAGTGGGTGAGGTGTAAAATATTTTCGGTGTAGCAGTGTATTGGTTATGGTATGATATGAGTGTGTATAACATTAAAATAAACGTGTTGAGAAGGAAGGTCAAAGGTGGCGCCGTGTCAAAATGGAATAAATTGGGCGAGTTTGGACTTGGATAATTGTATCTATAATACATGGAGCACATAATAAAGCAGATAACAAGTTTCTGATATATGTTCTGGTATTGTAAAGGAGGATAGCCACCCGAGATGGTTAAAGTAAGATAGTGTTTGAATGCGGAGTTTCAAACGATAGGACAACACACGACGGGGGGTGCAATACATGTCCATGTCCCACTATGCCAGCATACCCGTTCGAGGGGTATCGTCACCTACACCGTGCGTCCACCTTGACACCCCCCCAAAGGCGAGGCTCCTCCCCGTTTGCGCACGCAAACTTATCCCCACTTTTGTTACAGCACTGGACAAGTTGGGAACGCGACATCTCTTCAGTAACAGTGCCCCCGAACCAGTGCAAGTTTATGCCGCGTTTGACATCGCTAGTTTAGTCCTTTACGGATGTCAAGCCCTCCCAATTCGCCTTAAAATACTTCTGGATAGACTGTTTTCAGTGCTGCAAAAAGAACAAGTGCTTCAAGTGTTGCATGGATTTGGCTGGACCGCTGAAGATTACACAAGAGGATATATACTGCAGGTATTTCATGCTCGTTAATTACTTTCATTATCACCTAAGCTTGGCATTTCACACTTTTCAAAACCGACTTCAAACTCACCTAATTTCGCGCGCGTCACCCTAAACTTCCTCTCATCACTGTTAAGTCACTGCCATCATAATAGTGATTGTGTACCTTGACAAGTGACAAGTGATTTCACGATCATGATAGTGAGTGTAGTGCGATCAAGTGGATTCTTGCCGAAACAAAGGATTCCTCAGCAGGAATTGGAAATTTTACCAAGCGTTTGGTTAGTAATAAAGTTGATGTTCAGCGAACGTGGTAAAATTATGTCCATAAAGGCAGATGATTGTCAATTGATCAGGACTCCATTAAGTCCACTGATAGTGTGAAATGGGATATAATAGTGAGTTTTTCGGTATGTGCTTCGTACAACCAATTGTAGTCCTCAGTATTGAAAACGAGTTGACGATCAAAATCGATACAAAAACGATGATTGACACACGTTCTCAAATGCTTATTAGCGTCCCTTGTATAACCCAATGTCATATTCTAACAAAAAAAAGTGGCCGTCGAAAATTGGATTTTTTTGCTTATCATGACACCAAATTGGGTTCTGCCGACATTATGTTGTTTCCCGACTGTCTCTAGTGCACACCTTTGCTTCTGCCGACGCTCACTACAGTGTCTTTTAATTGCCGCGCGCTTCAACTTGACTTGACTTCAAACCTTTTTTATCAATCAAGCGATGATTAAATCCCGGTCCAAAACGCATAGTAAAGCAATTTCTTGGCACGAATGCGTTTGGGCCTTATTAAAATTTACAATTTCGCTCCACTCGCCGGATTCGTGCAGAGTTCAGAATCACAGACACTGAAATTATACAGTATTTTGCATATCATTTTTGCGAGACACAATAATTTTTAGTTAGGTATAATTTCGAAAATGGCTATTTTCGGTCGTCTTTTTGTCTGATATCCTCCATGCTCTAATGTTGGATCTGATATTTAATAATACATTTTCTTAAGTAATAAGTGGGTTATGATTAAATGGCCATTTGGATCTCTATAATCAACGTTACACTGACTTTTCTATTTTTAAATCGACTGTTTATATCCACTCCTCATTTCCAAACTTCTTCTAATTCAACACATTGTAATTATTTACGCCTCCTTGCCTTCACCTCTTGGAGCACACACGCTAGGTATATGCACGTTTTGTCTCAAATTGCGCGACACACCGCACACCTACTACTCTCTAATTAAGCCCCCACTACATCACAGCGACAAACAGAAATTAGCGACAACTCACAAATTTAATTCCCACCTTTAATTACAACTCGCTCTTTTTACACATGCGAACAGGGTGCGCGACTGCGACAAGCGACAACACGTTAGCACACGCACCGCATCTCAATTAAAAAAAATAAAACAAATTTTAAGTTAACAATCATTCTTGCTAATACTTCAATTTTATTGATGGCGTTGTCGAAAATTCTTGATATAAATCGGCGTATTTACATAATTCGGTTTCATTCTATACATGCAAACACAATTCGCACATTTTTATTCGATGCTGTTGATAATGCTATAATAAACCGCCTTATAAACGTTGTTTATAAGGCGGTTTAAATTTTTTTCTGATCGAAATTTCGCCCACGTTGCCTTTTTTCCAACAATAGTAACATATTTGCCGTTATGAATGCTAAATTAAACTAACAAACTTAATAAAAACTGTAAACAATGAGCGTCCCTAGAATCGCAGACAGTATTGAGAAATGGAAATTGTCTACGATTCTATCGCATACACCTTATAATCGTAATCGTTTTAAATAGTGATATGTTTCTTGAATTCAGTGTAAGTTCAAAATGCTCATACATTTGATTCAATATTGTAACAAAGGAGCAATTGTTCTACCGGTTAATTAAATTAATCGCAATGTCATTGCGTGGAACAATCATAATAATGACGTTTAAAGGGTGCTCCATTATACTGTAGAAAATAACTTTTTTTGTACGCCAGGCAGAAATGAAATTTTTATGTGATCGACTGTGAAATGTTCGATGTAAAAAAATATTGTTCATTTGTGTTATATTTTTGTGGGATAAGGCCAGGGCGAGGTTGCTGATTCAAAATTGGTAAGATACAATAATTTCAATTTTGAAGATATAAATTAGATGTAAATTTCCGGCTAAAATATAAATTAGCAACACAAAGTCAGGTAAAATATGATTCTCCGGGGACCGTCGCTCGTCTACAAGCGAAGCTTAAGATCTTCGCAGTCAACAACAAATCAACAGTTGATGTTATGATTGGAATATTGATTATTAATTGAACAAAATTTAAATGAAAAATGATTTTTTTAATTAGGTAATTATCGGCAACGGTAGTCAAATTTTATCCAATTATGGCCAACCGGAACAATATAAATGATAAAAATTTAAGAACTCATCTAACTAGTGAATTTTTTAAAATATGTAACCAATTTTGTTTAGTCTAATTAATGACAGTAGGTGAATAAAAACTTGAACAGGAACGGTGAATTTAGTATTAGCATAGTTGCTAATAATAACATCTGTTATGGTTTAGAATTGGAAGTAATGTGTTTCAGTTATTATTCTAAATGGTTTGAATCGTAATGAATCTAATAGATGATGGTAATAATTAGAGATTTGTATGTACGTAATTAATTTTATTTTTGCATTCATAACGTATTAATTGATAGTTTTTGACAGTTGACAGTAATGGTAACAGTATTTACAACTTTGCTTTGGCAAATGTAACTATAAATGAAACAGACTTTTGTTTAAGTAGTTCCGTTATTAAGACAACAAAATGTCACCTTCATTACGGTAAATTTATCGAAGTGGGTAAATATATCTAAGTGGAAAGCCTCCATGTGAACGTATTAAGCGACGGACAACACATATCAACATTTAATGAACATCGCTTATAAATAGTTCGAATATGGATTGAAAGTATCGTAGCAGCGTCCTCTTGTGTTAATACCGCGTGTTTGTTTGCAGTAGATTGAACTTGAGAGGGGCAGGTGACTATCACCCCGTTTATTTATAAACGCGCGGGAGACATTCTGCAGGCTTCCTTTCTAAACAAGAATGCTATCGAAGCTCGATATTTTTATACATCGCCTTCATAAAATATACATTTTATGTCTGTTCCTCTTGCAATCTGCTGCATTCGCACGAGCCAAAACAAATGAAATGAAATTAATTTGCACATTTTACTTTCGTTTTAAAGAGGTCGTCCGAAACTAACCGATTCGTAGCAAAGTCGACTTAACTGCTTTTGGAGTTAGTGTCGTTGTTTAATTGTTTGGGTTGTTTCAGGAGTCACACGGCGGCACTCTGGACCGATGGAGTATCTGCAGTCCTGAGGAGGAGCCTCTGGTCCTCCAACAGTTTCTTAGGTTTGGAGAGACGCGAGCCATAACGCAACAATTGCTTCTGGCGCAGCAGGCACTTCAGGATCCCACACTGGAGCGCCTAGAACGCCGCCATTCGCCAAACCTTCGTCGGGCGATGTCACCTAACCATCGCCCGTCTCACCAAACTGTTCCACATACTACTTTTCACCCGTCTCGTTTACCGACAATGTCTCCTCATCAAAAACATCATCTAAATTTCTTGAAGATGCCTACTTCCAATGGACCTCTTCCCACTAATTCTCCTCCAAGAAGCGTCAGTACTAGTCCATTGAACACGTCACCTCTGAACAGACTTCAAAACATGCAACCTTTCGATTTCCGTAAACTTGGTAGTGGTCTTACGAATTTTCCAAATCGTGTCAGTCCAGAACTGAACAGAAGAAGAACCCTAGAAAATGAAACTGTTGGATTAAATCTAACAATGGCAACTTCATTATCTTCATGTTTACCACCACCACCGCCAAGACCTCCTTCGTTAAGTCATTCAGCAGCAGCCATGGCAGCCGCAGTTTCAGTAAACTCTCTAGCAGCAGCCAGTCTGGTTGCATCATCTTTTCCTGGATTAATGTCTACAAGAATGTCGACACGAAGCAAGTCACCCTCTAGTGCAGAAGTTTTAAGTGGCAATAACAATAGTGAAGAAGACGATGACGTTGACGAAAACTCTCATAGTGCACTTAACCTAAGTCGTGATAGAGATATCCTAAAAGCTCCACGACAACCTCGAGCCATCCCAGGAAGAAAACCTACCACACCAACCAAAAGACAATGGGGTTCTCCAGGTCTACCCCTAAATCTAGGAACCCAATTTATCAATCCCGCAACGGGAAAGAAAAGAGTGCAATGTAACGTATGTTTAAAGACATTTTGCGACAAAGGTGCTCTTAAAATTCATTTTTCGGCAGTACATTTACGTGAAATGCACAAATGCACTGTGGAAGGTTGTAATATGATGTTCAGTTCAAGAAGATCAAGAAATCGTCATAGTGCTAACCCAAATCCGAAATTGCATTCACCTCATCTGCGTAGAAAAATATCACCTCACGATGGAAGAAGTGCCCAAGCGCATCCTCTTCTAATACCTCCGCAAACCGGTTTATCACTACCAGCAGCAGCGGCAGCTCTCAACCCGCTCAATCCGTTCGGACCGTTTCCTTTGCTTACACCACCACCAGATATCAGACATCATACAGCCTTAAGTTCGATAGATTTCAAACAGACACTGGATCTGAGCATGCAACGATTGGAAGAAAAGAAAAGTTCTATCAAAGATTATAGTGCTTTATCACTTGCTGGTACACATCAACAGTCTGAAGAGGAAGAAGATGAAGATGATGATGGTATAGTAGTTGTGGGTGGGGACGAAGAAGAAGAAGCAGAAAAAATTGAAATAACTAACGGTGTTTCACCTGATCAACCGGAAGATTTTAGTATGCCATCGAAAAAACCGAAAATGTCAGTTTCAGATGTAGAAGAAGATATGACCAGTAATTTAGATAGTAACGAAGATTCTTTAAGTATTGTCGACACCCACAGTCTTAAAGATGAACTGAATGTACAAACAAACAAAAGAAAACGTAAGAGTCAAAATCCTACAAGATGCGCTGTACCTGCTATGATGGAAGACGCTGTCAGTGACGGTGATTCATCAAACGACGTATTTTGCGATACAATAAACGACAAACACAATTTTACAAACGAAGAAAAAGAAAAATTACCGCGAAGTAGTCTGGAAATGAAAAAAGAAGAAAAGAACGAAGAAAAATGCGAATCTCCTTTAAATTTAGAAAAACGGTGTCCCGACGTAAATGCCAATGAACCTGAAAAAGTTGTTAGTCCGGAAATTAAGAAAAGTTTAGCGCCGCTGTTTATGATCGATAAATTAAAAAAAGAAAAACCACCTCACGAATCGGAACCTGTTGAAGAAAATGACGAAAGACCCGCAAGTTCCGTTGAGAGTAACAAAAGTGACGAATCGTTTGATTCATCGAATGCTTTGAGACATCTAGAAAGTCTTTCTCATGGACATTTTGGTGATCTAATGGCGAAAGGATTACATTTGGGTCTGGGAGGACAAGGACCTCAATTTCCTCCGATAGCTTTTATGATGGGAGGTGGACCTCCAAGTCCAGCAAGGTCTCAAGCATCATCAGCAGGAAGCAGTAACGGTGCTGAATCACCGGATGAAAACAGCCAAAATCAATTTTTTGGACATTTTGATAATGGTCAGTTTATCAGTGGAATGGATGTTCCTATTGACAAAGATAATCCTAGGAAGTGTACGGCGTGTGGAAAAATTTTTCAGAATCATTTTGGGGTTAAAACACACTATCAAAATGTACATTTGAAACTGATGCATAAATGTAACGTTGACGGATGCAACGCGGCGTTTCCGTCAAAAAGGAGTAGAGACAGACATAGTGCAAATTTAAATTTACATAGAAAGTTATTATCTACCTCTTCAGATAAGTCGGCAGCTAGTTTATTTTTGGAAAAATCCCCTTTTGCATTGCATGGAGATTTCTTGACGCGGCTTTATGCTGAAGAAGCACTGAAAAACCACCATTTACCCCCGCCTAATCTGGATCAATTGATGCTCAATGGTGATAGAATACCGCATCCACCTCTGTTGTTACCCCCATTAGGTAGCATTCCTTTCTCTTTAGGAAATTTCAATCATTTTACACAATTTAATGGATCCTCTGCAATGTCTCATAAAGAACGGTCATCTCGGTCCAACTCACCAGTTTCTGGTTCACCACCTCCAACAAATACATCACCGGTTTCTTTAAAATACATTCATTGTGTAGAAGAGGACCAACCAACCCCAGATAAAGATGGAAATCTTCCTTGTAGGCTGTGCAGAACTCCTTTTACTACTTCCTCACAATTGAAAGAACATTGCGAAAATAATCACTTATCAGAAATGTTTAAATGCACGGTTATGGGGTGTAATAAAGTATTTATGTCTAGAACGAGAAGGAATTTACATTCGGAAAATGAGTCCCTTCATGTGAATTCGTCGAGAAAGAGTTCGGAAAGTTCGTGACCATTAAATAATTTCTTGGACTTGAGGACTGTACCATTGTGGTGGTGATCAACTGATGAAGTACTTATCAAATTTTAGGTGGTTTCATATATGTGATTATTAGAATAATTAGTTATGTTGTTAAGAGCCAGCTTTTATAATTTATTTTTTATTTTTACTTAATAATTTTCAACTTCCTAAATCAGCCAGTCTTGATAGATACTCATTGTATATAAATATTTTGTAGATTAGGTGATCTCTCGTAACTTGTTATAGACAACGCTATCAATGTGAATATTTCAATTGCTCATTTATATAATACTACACAAGTATGCTCGTTGTCCAAATTTTTCCTTGATAATTACAAATTTATCCGCTAAATATGTACTTAAAGCTTCCTAGTTTGGACAATCGACTATACTTGACTCACTGTTGATGCATGCAAATGAATATTCACTCTACTAGTGACAACTTCAGAATCAAACGTGTATATTTAAATGTGCAATAACTTTGTAAATATGCTATCTTGCCTATAAATGTATAGATGTATATATTTACTATCATTTAAATAGTGAAAATTTGCCCTAGAATTATAAATGTATACGAACTGTGTCCACAGTAAATTATTTTCTCATACCTTCAATGAAAAATTCATAAAAATCCTCTCTTGGCATCATCGTTTAGACATCTTCCGAAATTTTTCATTGAAGCGTGGCCCCGTTCAACCCAAATTAATGTTATATTTGTAATATCTTAAACAGCACACCTCTGTAAATGTTATTTGTTATTGCATATTCACACTCCAGTGTACAGTAACCATTATGTATCGCCTATGGGCTTCATTAAACTTATAGCTGTCGTACCCTCTCTTTACTTTAACTACCCTATCATCAGCAAAAAAAATAAAGATGATAAGTAAACAGCCAACCACCTCACCAACTTAAATAAATGGTAAATATATAGTTACACTTAATAATAAATTATTATGAGAAGTATACACCGATATGATGAAGTCCCCTTGTAAACAATTACAAGACAAACATTATAAACACCGCCGTCGTGTCGCTCCCCAACCCACTAATCGAGCTGCCGTGTCAAATCGGAACTTCATTAAATGGCACAAAACATATTTAATCCTTTTTCACATTTTAATTGGCTATACTTCACTAACTAATTTATGTCAAATTCCGCGAATAATTTAATTTAACGCACAGCGCCCTGCCGTATTACAAAGATAAAAACAAAATTCTAGTTGGTTCTACTGAATAAGAAACATGACACGCCATCTCTGAACTAGTCTTGGTAACTAATAGCCACCTACAGAAAATTATAAAAGTGTGCAATCTACTGAAAAGGTAACAACAGTGATAATTGGTTAAAAATTTATAACAATTAACCTTTTTATAAACAAATTTACTGTAACTGAATAATAATTTTATAGATGGCAATAAAATTTTTGGAATGTATGAATATCGATTTAATCGATTTAATGTGTAAATTAAATGTGTAAATTAATATTTAAATTATTTATTTTAAAGCGCTGCAAATTCAGCAATGCATGCGTGATTAGTAGATGATTTGATGTGGGCTTTTTTTTATTACAAGATGAGAATATTCTTAAAGCCATACAGCGTGTGACACGCTAATAATACGGTATGACCAGCGGCTTTAGGTTTGACATGGGTCTACAGATCTTTCTTGGAATATGGCAATTAAGAATTTGTTAAATTATATGTAATTTTGAGGCTGGTTTTTAAAATTAATCGTGAATTAATCACAAATGTTTACAGTTCTATTGCAATCTTCATTGTGGATCATTTCCATCATTATTTAGCAATTACTATGTTTAGTGTAATGTGCTGAATTTGTATAATGTGTCATGTTTGGGGAACTAATTACTCTCGTAGCGGAAAACAAAAATGGAACGACTAACGGTAATGGCCACACGGTCCGCCCGATTTGCATGCAGCAGATTTCATGATTTCTTCTCAATTAATTGGTGGCAAATGGCACTAAAGGGATGAATTTGCTTAATTTAACGTTTTACGACGTTCAAGTGGAGTGTAGTATGGGAACCTCGGCAAATCGTCTCAGACTGCAAAAATCAACACCGTTATTTAGAATAATAGTAGATCATTTGCAGAATCTGAAAATATAATTAATGTTCGAGACTGCAAGCGTAAAATTTGCAAATTGTTCGCAATTTTACAAGAGATCATTTGTATTTTGTTGAATGGAAGTCTAAAATTTCTTAGTTTTAAATGAAATTGGCAGGTTCCACAAAATTTGCACACTAAATTACTACCAAAAATATTCTGATTGATACATTCGATCTATTAAAATTCACAACAATCGCTTGCAATTAACGCATATCTCTATAATCGCATCCCCAATTGAATATTTTTTTTCGCAATATTAACAGATTATGTTTACAGTCGATTTCGATAAACTTTCATTCAACTTTTCGTAACTCTTCCTTCTGAAGGCTATTTCCAACTTTTCATCTATTTTTCCAGCTCACATAATTTTCTAATTGCATAATATAACGACCTTTATCATCATAAAGATTTGTGTTTCTCTTTGATTGATTTTTACTCATGCTGGATCTTTTTTCCCTTTATTCATTACATTATCGCCATTTAACGTTACAGCCCGCGGAAAGTGACTGTACCTTGCTTGCATATTTGAAATATCTCCTAATATTATGCTCGTGAGTGAAACATTTTCTCCACTTACTATCCAATTTACCTAAGGCATGTGCACTTTCATATGCATCAAGGTTTATTTCTACGATCATATTGCCATTATTACTTCTCCTTTTTCTTTCTTTCTTTACACATTCCTGTTCTTCCGTTAGTAACTGCCGCTCTTCACTGTAACCACCAGTCTCAATTTAATTCCTGATTCACATTACCACACCGCTAATTCTTCAGACATAAACAACGCACTTACACCAGCAAACATTTTTTCGAACGTATTCTATTCTTATCTCATAACACACACATATAATAAACATAAACCTGGCACAGTAAAATTTATGACAATGAAAGTATTTTGAATTTTGCCAAACCATAACACTTTGACAATAACCGTCACTAACTTCCACATGAAACTGGGGTTGTATTGTGTGACAAATTGATTTACTTTTTAAATTTTCTTTAATTATGAAAATTATTTCACGTTAGAAATCTAAAAATTTGCACTTTTGATTTGTATATCTAAAAATTTTGCTCAATTTTTATTAAATAACGTAAAAATATTCTAAAAACCGCACAAATGGGGCTATTTTAAGTATAACTGTTAAGTAACATTAAGTCACATTATAGAGAAAGGGAAGCGATTCTAGTTTATTAAGTACATAAATACACATATCGATAAATATTTGTTAAAAAATATACAGTTTGCTACCTTGGTAAGAGATCATGATGCAAGAACAGAATTTTCCTCATTAGATGATCATTTAAACAAAGTGAGCAGCATATATGCGCCTTTTGTTGTTCGTTTTAAAAATGGTTTTAAAAATAGTAATGAGGTGATGCGGAACACCTGCAATTTGAGCATAAATTGTTCATGATCATTGGCTTACTACTGCATTGTCGTGATAAAACTACAAGTAATATTCAATTAGTCATTTAATTTAATATGCATGATCCTAGAAAGTAATTTCAGTAATTGTATGAATCACATTATTTTTATTCAATATAATGGCGGCTAATTCTCGTTCGTAATTATAAAACTACACATAATTATGCAAAACCGTGAGAATTTTTCAGCAATTTTTGCTGTCAATAATGCTGCAGTACCGTGGACGTTCAATTAATTACACCGAAGTTAATATTGGAAATAGCGACCGTATTAATGATGATCATTAATAGGAGCAGCTGCTCCGGAAGTCTCTTGGTCTAAACCCCACGCGATTTGTGCATGTTGCCATTTGTCCGATTGAAGATAATGCCCTTTAAACCACGAGTCTCGATACAAGTATAATCGAAAATGTTCACAATTTTCCACCCAACTACTTTATTGTGACACAATCTTTGTAAAATAACGCCAAACCAATAAATGTCAAAAATACCGATTTTTCCAATTCGCAATTAAAGCATGCGATTGTCGATAATTTGGCTTTTTTTCAATGAAGTTTTTCTAAAATCACCTCTGTATATACGATGGACTCCCCTTCGTCAAACGCAGGAACAACGCAGTGATCAACACGATAAAACGTTTAGCCAGTGGCTCAAAGACATGCTTGTCTCAATTTATTGTATCCGTGCAAAAATAATTACCCAAAGCGTGATAAATAATGACGATAACATCGTCATTTCGGGTTGTCAACAATTGCCAGCGTGATATATGACTTTTTTTGTAACCATGCATGTAGCCAACCACAAAATTTGGATATTATTCTCAATTAAACAAACACCACTGAAAGTACTAAAAAAGTTATCTTTCCTTTTCTTCAAATAATATTGATACACTTTTTTTTAATCTAGTAAATATGTAATACACAGTAATAAATTTTAAATTAAATGTTATACGGAGTGTTTCTAAAATACTTTAGGAACTATTTTATGTCAGATTGTAAGCTGAAAAACACATTAAAAGCCTCATTACAAAAATAAAGTTCTTTGAAAAAAACAGCAAAACATTACAAAATAGTATAAACTTTTTTGAAACGTCGCATAAAACATATAATACATATTTGACAAAATTTTGTCATGTAAACGTGAAATTATATGATGGAGATTATTTTTATTTCTTAAGGATCTTTTAACCGAATATTTCAAAGAACTTTCAAATTTAATCAGAGATAAATATCAATCGATTTTTTTCATATTTCATACTCTTCAAAATAATTCAGATATACGTAAAGAAAAAGACAAGCTTATTGTTGAGACGGCCTGTAAGTATAAAGTCGGTAAGCGTGAAATAGCTTTAATTACTAAACATACACAACATGTAATGTAATATTTATTACAAACCAAGTATTCTACATAAAATCCAAGTTCTCCAGGTTTTGATACGCTTTTGATGAGTTCTATTAAACATTATTAGTTGTAATTTGCATTGGATGATTCGTTAAAAAATTTTCTTTCCGTTTATGAATTTTGACGTTTATACGAAGAAATTAGGTGAAATTATTTTTATTTATTTTCATTGTTATCTCTAACTTTTTCTAACTGTTTCTTAACAGATTTCAAGAGGTTTTTACTGATTGTGTTTGAGGTGAGTGACTGCGGATTTGCTGTCCTCGCCTGCTTTATTTATTTGAGGGATATTCTGTCGCTTTTAGTATCCCCAAAGGGACAAGTGTAATTTTTTTAGCACCTTTTAAATAAAAAAATATTATAAAAATAAGAAATAACAGCCATGATAGTTCCTTGTGGATATTGTTTAAGATCAATCAATGATGGTGATAGCGTCTCATGTAATGGCATCTGCCACCGGAATTTTCATAATAAATGTGTGAATACTGATGGTATGGAAATTCACTACTGGGTTGCAAAACTACCATTATTGAAGATTTTAGTATGCCATCGAAAAAACCGAAAATGTCAGTTTCAGATGTAGAAGAAGATATGACCAGTAATTTAGATAGTAACGAAGATTCTTTAAGTATTGTCGACACCCACAGTCTTAAAGATGAACTGAATGTACAAACAAACAAAAGAAAACGTAAGAGTCAAAATCCTACAAGATGCGCTGTACCTGCTATGATGGAAGACGCTGTCAGTGACGGTGATTCATCAAACGACGTATATAGCGTCTCATGTAATGGCATCTGCCACCGGAATTTTCATAATAAATGTGTGAATATTGATGGTATGGAAATTCACTACTGGGTTACAAAACTACCGTTATTGGAGGCAGAACTATTTATTTGCTAAGTATGTACATAGAACCATGCATGAGGAAGACTGTTCTCTGATGGTCCAAGGCACTCTATATTCCCGTTCTTTCGGCCTAGGTTCCTGGCTTAGGGCTTAAGCTAAGAGGATTCCAAATTCAAGAGGTTCACCGATGCTAAGCAGATTGGGTTTTCTTGAAGATTTCTTTTCCAGGCGATTTAA
>QDEB01056466.1:0-10490 GCA_004193795.1 Asbolus verrucosus | reverse complement strand
AAATTATTTTACATATGTGTCTGATCGTAAGTTAGGATCATTATAATTATTAATAATAGATATAATATAGATAATATGGTAAATGTATTCGAGTATTCGTTTAGCGCACGAGCATTAGCGAGAATTAGCGCACGAGTATTAGCAAGCGCCTAAGTTATTAGCTTTCAAAATTTTTAGATTTTTAAACAGTGGGGATTTCTATATTTTTCCAAATTCAATTACAAACTTCCCTATATAATTCGAATTTTCATTTCACATGAAAATACGTACAAAATAATGCGAGTGCGCTAATATTAGGTGCAGATTCTGCACCCATATTAAATAAATTAAATCAATTTCAAAGATCCAGACAAATCAAAGATCCACCGAGTATAAAGTTCCACAGGCTCCGATTTCCAGGCTTTTCTAAACATTTTTGTAAAAAGTATTCTAAAATACTTTAACATTCGAAGGTCACACCGCTTTCGCGGGCGAACGGCGCACATGAAATTCAAAAAATATGCAAAATATATCAAATCGACTTCGTCACGGACACTTTACACATTAATGCGTTTTTCTCGTGTTCTTTTCCCGCTCGACCGGCAGCAAAGTAATAAATAATCAAAAAAATCGAAAATGTAAAATCGACGACGACACGATTGAAGCAGACATTCGGATGATGAATTGACCGTAGGCAATTGCCTTTCGGGCAGAGACGCGGCCACTTTTTTGTCCATCGTATCCAAATCGCATATTCATCGGAGGAATTAACACATCGGATCCGATCGATCGGAACTCAGGATGTGTTGACACTAACTCCGTGATAGTTTGCATTGCTGTTTGCGTTTCAAATTACCGTCGCTATTCATTTTGTCGGGCGTATTATCTGCGAAGGTCCTAATATATCGTCGTGAATCTGGCACCAGACTGACAAATTGTCTGGCATTGTGGCACTGCGACATTATCTGTCGCTGCATATGCACGCTCATTTAAATTAATAATTCGCCTATTGCCTCTCTATCGGATGCGTGCTCTCGAATTCTGGAACCTCATTCATACATGAACATCAACTCCGGCCCGTGTGAACCTGACCTTACGGCTCCGGATTTTCAAACTCGAAAACGGGGTCCTCATTTGCATAAGTTATGCAATGGCGATCTTGTATAGCGATACTCCGCAAAAAATAAACGATACCATTATTAAAATAGTATGTAATTACGCCTAATCCAATCTGGGTGCGTTTGAGATTAGAAAATTGGCTAAATCGAAGACCGATAATTAATATTAATTAGTGCAAAAAATCTATCAACAGAAATAAGGAGGCAGGAATGAATAATTCAATTTGACTTTTTTGTATTGGTGCTCTTGCCACATGTAGACTCAACTGACACTTTCGACAGATTTGGTTCATTTTAGATGAACATGTTGTGTGATTTAGGTGGAGTTTTTTAAGATTCATGAATATCCACATTAACTACTGTTGATAGCGATGTACAGGGCTATTCTAAGAATCGTCACACCCTGATTAACAACGATTCGGGAAAAATCTACAACCCGCGTCACTTGTCATCCTCTTTAAAGTTAACCAAATTAGGTCGGGGTCCAAGAACCGATTTGGTTGAGTTATGTTTACGAAAATAAATTATAAAATACACATTATAGACGAAAATATATAGAGTGCATCACCATACTTTATTAATTCCTTCGCTATCTTTCGTTTTGTTTGATTTATTAGGTAGGTACTCTTTTCTCTACCTGCTTTGTTCAAAATAAAAAGTGGCTAATTTCTAAAAAGGTTAATACACTGCTCTCGATGTCCTTGATCTTTCTAACCAACGTTCAATAACCTTGAGACACTTGGTTGCTTAAACGGAAACATAATCATGGCGGCAAATTTAAAATTGCTGGTCATGATAATAATTTTGTGCTTAAATTATTTTGATCAAGAAGCATCAATTGTATCAATTAACATTTTATAATCTTGGAACACTTAGCTGTTTGGCCAAAGATAAAATCGTGGCGGCAATTTTAAATTTGCACATCAAGGTCAAAATATAACTGGAGTTCAAAGAGAGGCGACATTCTTATTATCACTTCAGTCATTTTTCTAAAAACAATTGGTCATTTATTTGGGAAGAACATTCTAGCGGAAGATTTAAATCTGGAGAAGGCAGCAGAAATTTTATGTTTAAAGTATTTTTATTAATTTACCAAGAAAGACACATCTGTTGATATCTTTGATCTTTTCAGTCAATTCTTTATAACCTTTAAACTTGGTTTAAAATGAAATAAAAATAGTGTTGGAAATTTTAGACTCGTATATCACACGGCAAACTTTACGTTTGACTCTTGTCAAGCTTTAGAAACTTAGCTTTTTTGCTGCCAAAACATAAATTTTAGTATCATGATGAACATTTCAAAACTCTTTTAAGTGAAGAAGAAATAGTTACTAGTTTACTTGCTAGCTACCTTCCATCTTTATTTTTGAATTTTAAATTTGTAACTTCAAAAAAAGCAATTTTTTTTATGAAAATAAAAAAATGAAAAGAAATTTTAATGTGTAACAAAAGAAAAAGGTAGTCGACATTTCTTATCTTTTTCATTGACTTTCATGACTTTGACTATTTTCTTCAAAAAAGTTTATACCAACAGTAATTAACTTAAATTTGCATATAATATTTTTGGTATCTAACTTATTTTAATGACACAATAACGAATTTATTGATCTAATATGTCAACGATCTATAGTCTTCTAATATTAAGAAATATTACCACGAAAATTTGGACATTACGACGAAAATTTCATTTTCAACGTACTTTAACCAAAAAGAAGATAGTTTGTAAAGAAACGATCCTCCTATGAGTACTCGATTTTTCAATAAACGTTCTTCATTTATATAATTAAAAAAAAACTTTTAAAAATAAAAAATTGTGACGCTGAAGGACATTCTCTTGTCAGTACTTTTCAGTAACTTTTGACAACTTTGAAACTTAAAACTTCTTTATGTACTCATAACCTCAAAATAGGTACTTTACGATTGTTCTAGACGCATGGAAAAACGCATTTNNTTTTTACAAAATTATATCAGAAATTTCGTTACAAAAAACCTTGTACCTAACTTTTTCGGGAAAAACTTTCCCGCATTTGCACTAAATGCAGCACTCCCTTCGGTAATGCTGTAAACAAAGTGCTCATGCGGGAAACTTAATTTCCCGAACACGTTAGGTAAATAACTATTAAACCATGATAAAAATTATTATTAAATTAAATTATTAAACCCAAATTTAAATTTAGGTATTACGATAAGAGTTTCAGTTCAACCTGTTTGATCAAAAAGTTGTAAACTTATAGAGACGATACACTTCCCCATTATTTAATTTTAGTCAATTTTATACGATCTTAAAAGTTAGGAATCTTTCCAACAAAAAGTGAAATAATTTAGTTTTTGGCATGAAAGTAATGATAACTCTATTAGAAAGTTCTTTTGTCACTCGAAATTGTGGTTCTTTTTCTAGGTGTCGCTTCTTTATAAATAGGCAGCTCTAAACTAAAACTTGTTCATTCTCTCTCCAACTTTGCATTGTCTTTGTACACATTTCTAAACAATTCTTTCCTCGTTTACACTGGAGCAGTACCACTAACCACTGATGTGTCTCCATTATTTTTATTAAAAATTTAATTTTAATATTCTGCATACACCTGATCAAAAAAATTCTCTACATTCAAATCTAGTTTAAATATGGCACAATATTTTGTACAGTAAAAACGAAAAATTTATTTCCATTACGCCACATCATACGTTATTTATATTATTCATCTAATATTCTGTTTAAAATTTTTGCATGGCATTTTGTTAAATGAAAATTTATTTACGTACAAATTCACTTTGTTGTTTTTGTTTCCCCTACCGAATCAAGAAGAAAATTATTATTGACATCGTTAAAAGACATAGTAAATGTTTGGTTTCAAAATATGTATCCATATACAATTGTATACGATTTCTTGCACATACGTTTATCTGTTCTATTTGATTTATTTCAGTACCTACTCAAAAGGGACAACGACGTGAAAACGTCACGTGTATGCAAAACGAAGAATTTTCTTCACCACTGCGGTGCAGTGCAGCTCCCTCTGCTCCTGTAACGAGAAACGACAAGAAAAGCATTTCAGCGAGCCATCGGACGTTGTTTACCGTCGCGTTAGAAATTGTGAAAACCAAAGTCGATGCTGTTAAATGCAATTTGAACCAATTTGCACTTAAAACGTCCGTCGTTAGTGGTGGTCTTACATTACCTTGACCAGCGGACCGGCGGCCGGCTCGGTCAGTTCATGGAAAGACCGCAAACCTGTGGAGGCGCTAATGGCCTCCAACCAAACTGATGGAGAAAACGCCAGAAAATTCCGATTCGACCGCAGGATCACTTCGGAGGCTTTTTCCCGCCATTTGGGAAACTCCGAGCAAAATTAGGAATGTATCTTTTAGTATTTCCTTTACAGTGAAATAAATTACAACCGTCTATAAAATGAAGTTTATGCCTACAAGTATAATACAAAATGTATTTAATGAAAAAGTGCATTGGCCCATCCCCGATGGGATATCTACCCTGACTTACCCTGTTGATTGTCATGATTAAGCAAATAAAAAATTAATCAAATACGGTACACATACGAAGATTACTGTTGTTGCATCACCTCCATGCCCGTTTGTGGCGTGGGCATAAATAATTTGCCCAGTGAATATCAAAGGATTAAGCCTGGCAAACGAATTTTTTCCTTTATGAGGTGGCTCTTGCCGGACATACTGCGCGTGCATTATCCGTATTAATTCATGTGTCATGTGCTTGTGGATGCGGCTTTATTTCGACTATTGTCTGTTTTAATTAATTAGGACGATAAAGAACAGACAGTTATCTGCATAAATACAACAATAATATTAATTTTATCCGCACAATTAACCCCTGCGTGCGATGAACAAATAAATCAAATCCGTTTAAGATGGGTTTATATCCATCCATCCATTGTTCTGTAATCACTCAGACAATATGAAATAGTTGCCTATTAAGCTTAGTTCACACTGCAACGTAATACACATAGTCGGAAATTGCGTTATAACTGATAATCATGCCATGATCTACATTAAAGCGCTTTAGTACAATGGACTATCATCCTTCCCATCGAATTTAGCGTTTTTCTATTTCTCTTAAATAATTTTCTATACTTCGATATTTATTGTGATCTATATTTGCCCTATGAAAATCAGAAAACATTTTTTTAAAGCATTCACAAAAACGTACTGCTCTATTTCTTCCTAACTCTTTTGTGTGCTCCACTTCCGCTAACTGTTCAGATAAATGCACTCGTGGTTTTGCCAGTTGAGTTCTCTTCGACAGTTTATGTTGAATTCTGTAAAAAAAATTATAGAGGTGCACGATGTTAACAAAATTAATTCATAAACAAGTATAACCACTGACCTTTAATAGTTAATTTAAAAAAATTACACTTTTTCATATATGTTTTGCCATATTCAATTAGTTTCCTTTGTTTGAACATTGGTTTTTAAAAATATTCATGTTTAACGTAATAAAACAAATTGAAATTGATTAAATTTTTGTTGTTATGGCGACTTAGTAAAAAACACATTGTTTTGGTGTAAACAAAACAAATATTAAAGATATGTCCATTATTTTCGTCAAATATACGAGTACATACTGTGCAATGGAGAATTGAAATTTCTATTGAAACTTAAAATTTTATTTGTACAATTCTTTTAACAATTAAGACAATAAGTAACAAAAATATTTCAAATATGGCAGACGAAGACATTCTCTATACTTACATACTATTAAATAAAAAGAATTAAAGTTACTTATTATAAACATTGGATAATGGTTTGTAAAATTAAATCATTCCCTATTTGCTCTTTTTAGGTTTTACTGGCAACAATGTAATTTCATAGATTCCTCTAGGTTCCTCTAAATTCCTATAGATTTTTGATTTTTATTCATATATTCTTATGTCATCAGTGTAATTTAGGCAAATTAACAATTAGGAACTATAGATACTGATTTCCATTAACGATTACACACTCAGATTTAGGCACAAACTAATTGTTTTGTCTTTATTGCTTAAAATAGAAATTAAAAATCTACATACTTTTTTTTTAGTATATCGATAATATTTCCTGTTTCCTATTTGTAATTCTTGTACAAGAAAACGTAACTCAATTTCTAATTTTCTTTCAAGTTTTTAGGTAAACAGAATATGAGAATTAAATCTTCCAAATAAATTACTTTTGTTGGTTTATATTTGGAATTTCATCATTATCTGGATATTCCCGCAGATTTTCATTTTATTGATTTAATGCAAAAATTGATTTTCGATTTTCTTAAATGAAAAAAAAGACTTAAATGCAACATTCAATTTACAACTTAATGTTGATCAGAAGATATCATTTAAAAAATTGCACAGAACAAAAGGTTCACAAAGAGATGTTTTTTTTTTTCGGATGGGGTATTGTCGATTTCGAATGATTTCACATTATTTCAAAAAGTGTATATGAAACTAAATAAACATCAGTGAATTTTATTTGTTTTTATGTGGAATTTCCGACAAGAAACTGATTGAAACCAGTTTAGTGTTTACGAATTATTAATATTTCAATACTTTTGTGACTGACTTAATGTTACTCATACAAACAGGTAATCAGTTTTCCATTCGGGAAACTTCCAAAAAAAACTAGATTATATATGGATATTAGAACTTATCATGCGAAATACATTTGAGTTCTTTGTTTTTTAAAACTGAGTTTGTTACCATCAAATGGAAGTCATATCCTGTCTGCCGATATGTAGATATGAATTTTTAAAATAACGTACAAAGAGTAAAAACTCGAAAATCATTGAAACTGATATGAGGCCACAAAAATGGATATTATTTTCGCCATAGTTGAAAACTATTGTGAAATTTAATCTGTTAGGAACTGTGGATAATTAACATAACCTCCACTATATGGGTTGAAATGATATAAGTTGATTAAAAAGTCGTTGTCTCGAGAGTCGGTTCATTTTTTGTGTTTAGTAGGGCATATGCAATTTCGATTTGAAAAAAGAGGAAAAATTGAGGGTAAATGCACTCGCGGTTTATTGCATATTGCTAATGGAATAATCATAAGGAAATCACGTTTACTGACCCTATTTCTTATGCATTAGCTATTACAACTTGTAATGGCATTAGTCGCGTTGTTGTTGCATTTGTGTTTAATTATTGCAGCATTCATTATTCAGAGTTAAACTTTGCGGCCGTAACGGAATTAATTAAATTTCATGCGAAATTACCGCGGGTTGCATTTTTGTGTTTTTTTGAAAATTTCACCAGGCAACGAGTGTGTTCGAGCTTTTTTTTTAATTCGCTGAAGGCATCTGAATTTAATTCAAATTAAAATCAGAAGTTTGAACTTTCCGGGAATAATTAATTTGCATAAGTAAAATTTTCCTCTGGTTGTAAATGTTACCTTTTATTAAAGTTTACATATCGTTATTAATAAGTTTATAACGTAAGAGACGCCTGAACAAATCGGGAGAAACTTTTAATTTGGAGAATCAAGAAAATGCATTAATAAGATTAAAACCGGTTGTGCCGAGAGACGGCTATACAACTTCCACTGAAATGCTGAAAAAAGCTACCTAATTAAAAAGGCAATTTCTTTATCGTTGAGTAAATACGACCAGATCGAAAATATTCAGAAACTGACAACCTCATAAAATCACAGTTGACCATAAAGGTCCAATGAATTTATTATATCCTATATAAAAAAATAAATAAAAATATGAAATATGACGCTAATTGGAAGCAATTTCAGACGACTATTTGCGAATTATTAAGTCTTGAATTAATAAACTGTTTCGATAGAGTACTAAAACGATCTTCTTTAAAAAAAAGTACTTTCAAAAAATTATTACTATTTATATTTGTTTTAATGAAAACAGCTACCAGCAAAAATGTTGCAGTTGTTTGCAAAAACCAGACATAATCGCAAAATTGTAAACGTATTTTTCAGTATCAATTTGGTTGCGAATCAATACAATTTATACGAGATATACGAGATTCACTTAACTTTTGATCCGTTTTAACCAATTTTGAAGAAACTTAATAGATCCAGAAACATGGAAATAAAGTTAAATATTAAAAAAGATGTAACTCTTAATTCATATAACTAGTTTTGTTGAAAACCAACCACTTAAGTAAACGTCTTTTATCTTTTTTGATTAAAATTAAGTTTAAAAAGAGGACCGGAAAAATAAAGATCGAAATTACCAAAAGACAACTTTTAAACCATTCGTTCCATTGTAATTAAATTTGATAATTGGGTATAGAAACTAAAATTGTATTTTACTTGGGAAAATGCTTCACACCAGGAATGTTCAAAAATCAAAGACTCTATGATTAAGATCGAAAGTCAAAATCAAGATAATTTTTGACATGTTAATATTAATAATGTGTATATTCGAGTATAAACTGAAATATTAAATACATTCAAAAGTCAAATGTGCTTTTGGTTTGATTATTTATCAATTTTCTCAAAAGCAGTTTGATATATTGAGTTGAATTTGTATGTACCGGTTGTATATAAGTTTATCAAAATTGCAAATAAAAACTCATAAAAACATTGCTTTTATGAAGTGAAGACAAAAGGGGATCACAAACACCTGAATATAATTTTTTCACATCCATTTTGGTCATGATAATATCACTAAGGAAAGTTTAGGTAAACACGTTTCTGTTTTTACCAAATGATTGTTTTGTTTCAGAGAACGGCCAGTTTTCCAACAATTCAAGCTAGATTTCCAATAATTTCCGCATTTGGGGAAAAAGGGGCAAAACCGTATATAATTTGTGGAATCGCTTTCACCGTTCATCTCGCAAAATTATATTTCGCATTTTACAGTTTCATATTTGTTTAATTAGTAATTAGTTTTGGAAACTTTGAAGTTGGAATCTACACTAGGAATCCCATACCAGAGTCTGGTTTTACCCCAATATCGTTAGCAAAATATGTTTCAGAACTTCATTTGTTATGTAACACACAGACATAAAGGTGTTTTTTCACAAAGTTTAATAAAACTTGAAACGGTACAACTCGAAATTTGATTTAAATCCCGAATAAAACATATGAAAAGCCAGTGGAATCTCCTTGGTCCTATCACTTTTATTATTAAATTCTGCAATGTTTGTTGTTCAGACTGCAATGAAATTAATAATCCCGGTCCTTTCTACGCGTTGAAATTAATAAGAATCATCCCATTGTGACAAACGCATAACAGTGAACAAAGAGTCAAGTTCACCACAATAAAACTCATGACACATCTAATAAGAACGAGGCACTGTCAAAATACATAATTGGATTCCGGTCTGCAGTTGTCATCCGAGTGCAAAACTTTCACCATTGAAAGTGAAACACCCTCCATCAATAGATATTTATATTCGTAATCGTCGACGAGCGCGATTCCAGACAATAATAAGGGTGCTACAGACACCACCATACCATTGTCACGCCATAAAGTGTAATAAGACAAATTTTTAAGAACACAGCCAAGGAGATTGCCGCTTCCTCTTCACTTTAATCAGATCTCACCCTAAGTCGGCCTAGACTTCATTTCGGCGGAATTACTATCAAAACCGATTCGCAGCTGTCATTGGAAATGATAGAGTGGAAACACGTGGCAGGCACGTGATAAAGGTCCATCCGACTACATCATACAATATGCACATAAATTTGTTCAAAACAATGCAATTAATATGCACATGCAACGCGCCAATATGACTTTTGTATGCTACATGAAACCTCAGCGTTTTTGACTCATTTATAAAACTAGAATAGCTGACAGATTCCTAAACACTACATTTATCTAATTTTGACGATTTCGTCCTTATAATAATTTAGCGTTTGATTCGATATTATTTCATGTCCTTGAAGTTTTGAAAAATGTTTGCTGTTTGCACTATTGTTAAAATAATATTCTTATAAATATAAACGTACGTCCAGTTGTTAGGAAGGTTAAGAAAGTATTATATATTTTGAAGTATTTAAATTAATTTTTAGTTATAGTTTAATTCTTTTCTTCTTTGCAGCACAGTCTTCATCATCCATCCATGTTGTACCTCTTCGATCATCATTCAACATGTTCCCTTCTACTTTCGTACGTTTCTTTCATTTCCCTATAATCTGTCATATAACATTCTACATAGTTTTTCATCATTGTTCCACCAAAGCTTATTCTCATTATGTTATCTCTCTTTCCTATCTCACTATCTAGATTCTTCTGTATTTTCATTGTCATATTCTCTGTATACCTAGTATTCTTTTATTTTCGGCATTTTTTCTTTCTTTCTTTCACATCTGTCTCCTTCCTTTTAATTGCACCACTTTCTCTTTTTCTATTAATTTATATACATATTTATCCATTTATTTCATAATTTTCATTTATCCTCTCCTATATATATATATATATAT
>QDEB01056454.1:0-12299 GCA_004193795.1 Asbolus verrucosus | reverse complement strand
TTTTCATACTTTTTTCTTCAATTTTGACCCTTATGTTTTTATTTTCTTGTCGCTTTTATTTTCCCATTTTCACCTCTCTTGTTTCTGTATTTGTTTTATTTTTTAACTGTTCTTTCTCACATTTATTTTTTTCCTAGTTATTGTGTTATTGATTATTTGTTTTTTTTTAATTGTCAACTCTGTATTTGCTTTTTGTTTATTTTTCACCCTATTTCGCTTTCGATGTTTATTTGAGCCATCTTTATAACCGTGTTTTTGTTCTTTTTACTCATTTATCTCTTTGATTATTCTTTCTTTATTTTATGCTTAACTTAATTTTTTCTCTTTTTTATCTCCCTTATTACATTATTTTTTATATGATTGTTGCTAGTATAATCATGCTTTATTACTCAAGAGTAATAAATATACTATATAAATATATAGTGAAGAGAAAGAGTGATTATACTAGCAACAATCACAAACAATACCTTCACAAACAACTAAAAAAATGTCTTATTTTTTGTACACTTCATGTATATAAATTATAGCTTTTTCAAATTCTTATCTTCATATCGAAAAAAATCCGCAGAAATGGTGTCATTTTACTGTCTAAGATGGTAAAAACTGTAATTTATTTTTTAGAACAATCCGGAACCAAAGATTAGATTGCCAAGTCTAAGTACATTACCGTGTAACAGACATGAGTAACTTTAACCTGATTTCATTTCTTCAGGCTAATGGAATCCACGTTTATAGTGTTCCGATAATTGTTTCGGGCTCTCTCCAAGTTTTTTCTTCTTTTATCATCTTCTTCCTAATCGGCTTGTGCCACTTACATGCTCAGTAAAACTGAGACAACTAAAAAAAGCAATCTCGTTATGTCATTCTGTTTCCCAGAAGATCGATCTGAGAGCGTACACACCATCTTCTCTCTTCATCTGTAATTTGCTCCTTCGTAATCACAGGAGTTGATTGACACTCGCGTAAATACAGCCACAAAGAAAGATTTTTTCAAGTAACGCCTGATCGTCGGAATTAATGAGATTGCGTAAACACAAATATTATTTTTACAGGATTTAATTAATAACGTCGGAATCATAACATCAGGTATTACTCATTCCCTTTGAACGTGACCTTCCACCTCTGGCCATATTGGAAAAAGTAAACATCGGTGGGTCGAGATAATTTAATCCATAATGCCTTTAGATTCTTTTATGCTTTTCCCTGCTTAATTAGATAATAACGGGCGAGTGGTAACAATTTATTTGCCAAGAATTCTTTGTTAATCCCTCGATTAGTTCAAGCCTCGAATTAATGATGCTGGGAAGAAAGAACGCGCTGCAGACAACAGTTCCAGAAGGAGAAATTATGGGTGGTTAAGCACTTCCTTGGAATAATTGCGAATTTTCTCATAATTTCCGAATTTATTCATCGACTAATTAATTATTACTGTCTTAACAATGGGCGAAACGCAGAGTCGATGAATGAAATCGCTACACAAAGCCCCCAGATGACTGTTAACTGTACCCAACAATTCTAACGGGAGCCCATGAAAAAAAGGACCATTATCTAATGCGTATTGTCCGTTACAACGAAAGTTGATAAGCGTTACATATTCGCCTTGTCGCAAGAACGGTGGTTCTCCTCCATTGTCCCCGATCGAAGAGTTCCACCACTGACGACACCAAACTGCCGTCGCTTTAATTGCTCAACGCCGAAGAACACTCTAACGGAACGAAGCCATCGGGGCAATTAATACCAATTATCCTGACCAGGTCACCTTAATTCACTTTTACATAAAAAGCGCAGACCATGACGGATCGATCCGTTTCGGAAGCTCCTAACAATCGAATTAATTTTTTCAGGCATCAAAAACCTCTCCGGCGAGCCGGATTACAGACAGGTCCGGCTGCACTGGGAGACGGACGATTCGCCGGCCGACTTCCAAATCAGATACTGCGAGCTGCAGACCTGGGGGGCGCAGAGGTGCAGGACGCAGACGGTGACGGATTCGGTCGAGAACGACGTGGAGGACCGCGCCAGGGTGTACTCGGCCGACGTGAAGGGGCTGCGCATGGCCACCACGTACTCGTTCGAGGTGAAGAGGGCGCGGGAGCCAGCGGGGAGGGAGGACAGGGCCGAGGGGGACAAGAACCAAAACATCATCGTGATTCCCACCAAAGGATGTAAGTGAATCGTGACCGTTCGCTTTTGTTTGTTTGGGAAGCGGTTGGGAATCGTCATCGGCGATGGCAGAAGGTCGCGCGTTTGGCGGCGTGAATCACCCGCCGCTGATGGTTTCGTAACGGTTTGGATGCTGTCATCAGGTTCGGGTTGGCAAGTACCATTGATTGAGAGCGGAATTAGATGCGCTATGATGACTCAAAATGTTGCTGATTCTATCACATTCGTTTGAAACTATGACAATTGTCTCTGTCAATGCCAGTTCGTTAATTGGGGGGTAATTGCTGGTTCGGGTGGCGGTCACATTAACAACTTCTTGAATGGCATCGATTTTGAGAATTTGATTTACAAGCGAAAGTAAACTTGTCAATCAAATCGCCCCAAAATTAATAAAAACTTGAATAATGCCACACCGCCTCGATCCAGCAAAACATGTCATGAATCTTGAATTTGCATAAATTCCGCTCTGCAACCATCACAATGGCGTTGAATGTGTGCACGGAACTGTTCTTCGATATTAGGTCAAAATAATAGAAACTTTTTTTGCCATTTGATGAACAGTTAGTTGAAGAGGTGCCGACGCTAATTACATAAACGCACTTCTTGTCCAATCACGATAATGAGCGCTGAGATAATTCCAATTAATTAGTAATTTCACGCTTCCATCACAATTTTCATTTAAAATCCATAAATATTTCACTTCGGTTTTAATCAAGCTCCACTTTTTGCGGCCAGCAGTTCAAAACCCATTAATCCTGCAATTATCGAGCGTTTTTCTTCTATTTATAATGAAACCATTCTCGGAAAACACATTAAGAGTTACCGTTAGCAAGGCTAAATATCTCCGCTAAGGTCTAATATTAGTTTCAGCCAAGGCGACGCAGTGCCTGCCGCACGCCAGCGAGATCGAGGTGTCGACGGGCCCCTACTTCGGGGGGCGCATCGCCGTGGAGGCGGCGGACGGGGAGCGGTGCGCGCTGGACGGCGAGGCCGACAGCCCCCGGGACACCTACACCCTGAGGATCAACCACACGGAGTGCGGGAGCCGAGTGAACGACACCACGGTGGCCACCTTCGTCTTGGTGCAGGAGAACCTGCCGATCTTGACGCACAGCACCCGGAGGTTCTTGGTCTTGTGCTCGTACCAACCGGAAACGCTGACGGTGCGCGCCGGGATCAATCTGCCAACGGGACATTCCGGTCGAGGACAGGCGCACATGGCTGAGGACGATAATTATTTGGGGAGGAGAGGGAGGAACTTCAGGATGGGACGGCTTCTGCAGAAACCCGAAGCGTTAGGTGAGCTCCGTTTCGGTTACCGTTGCTGGAAATTTCGTGACTTCTGGTTCGGAGCGAGAAAGTTCCTAAACGCGGTTGCACTCCAATTACTCCGTAATGAAGATGCGGTGAATCATAACCATTATGTTAAATTATTCTTCATAATGCGAAAGAAAGTTGCCGAGGAATGCGCGATGAGTAAGAACCAGTTCGGCTGAAGGCGTCATCGTTTTACCCAATTCGAGAAAGGAAGTGGAATAAGTAGACCACAAACTCCTACCACTATTAGACTCTTTTCGATTTCGGTCGAAATCAAAATTTTTGAGTTTTCTCTTTCGAAAGATATGCTCAACGATGGTCAAATTTCCTTAATGTCGGGTATAGACAGAGAAATCTCGTTGCTAAACTCGATTCGTTTCTTTTTTTTTCAAATCAAAAAATTTCTTTACACTCTTTAAAATTGAGCACTCTTGGACTTGAACTGAGAGCTCGAATCTTCCAGATTAAGTTTCGTTTTAATTAAAAACTGAGCAGGTATTATTGAAAAATGCTGATCCTATTTTGACCAGATTCGATCATCTAGGAAGTTAAAAATTCCATTTAAAATAAGCTTTCATTTGCTCTAAAAACGGTTATAATTCGAGGGCCGAAATAGGCCTAAATCCATTTTTGAAAACAGCCACTCCCAACAAAAATTTAAAAAATTGATGAAAACGGCCCTTCCAGTGAAAGAAGACGTGGCCAGCGCCGAACCGTTGTCCAAGAACAACGTGGTCCCCATCATCGTGATCGCGATGTTGTCCATCGCGGGCGTCATCGGCATCATCGCCATAGCTCTCAAGATCACCAACCGAAAACTCCTCGAAGACTTCGACGACGTATCGATAGCCTCCGAAATCTCCACCAGCAGCTGCAGCACGGCACCGGACTCGGAGGAGCGAGTGAAACATGTTTAAGCAACACATCATCACTTAAAGATTAATTTATTGTCTCTTTTCTGGGTACTTGTTGATACAATTGCGTATCAGTACGATATACTAGGTGGTCGAAACCTCGAAACTCGGGTTAAACAAGAACACCGTGTATAGTACGCAATTGATTATTTATTTCTTATTATTACACGAGTTTGTAAAAGATGCGTTTTCTTTATCCCAACATCACAACCTTCTTCTCGAAACTGAGCTCCGGGTTGGGGAAGACGAACGTCTTCATGTTCTCGTTGAGCTCCTCGAGCGCCAGCTGCGCTTGCAACCTCATCACGTCGTCGCGATCGTTACAATAGACTTCTTTGAGCGTCCTGTAAATGGGGAGAATATCTTCTTTGAGGAACGCTATCATTTCGCTCCGGAGGCCCACGAACAGCTGTCTTATAACTGTAAGCGCGGCACGTCTCGCCTCCGCGGCTTTATCTGTGGCGATTACGGCGTGCACACAAACCAAAACCTGCAGATTAATGCAAATATGATAATTAAAATTCCGAACGAACAAAAGACTTCCGCTAGACGCCTCACACCCAGCTTTGGAACTGTTCTTTTCGTGGGAGATCGAATACCCACCTCGGTCGCTATAGTTCCCAACTTGTAGCCCAGCACTCGACACACCTCGCCCAGATTCGACAGACTCGAAGCTCTTATCAGGTGGTCATCGTCTTTGCTTCCGGACAAGAACGTGTTGAGCAGCAGGGACTTGTATTTCGGGGCCATTTCGCCTGAAAATCAGTTCGATAATTCCATCCGACTGCCGCTGTCGGCAACTGCCGACGCAATCTTCCGTCGGAGAGCAAATTTAATAACTTCAATCGCGTGTTTTAAGCGTTCGCCTAATGACCGCCGTCATTTCTCGAGGATAGAAAACCGCGTTTATAATTTTCAATTACGACTGAATTACGGCGAATTTAATGCGCTTGAAGCATCACCTGTGCAGATTATATGCAGCTACCAGGTGACCACTCTTCATAAATCCTAGCGTTTTTACAAATGATTGCGGTGGCAATTCCGAATATGTGGCGATAACGGTACAAATCTACATCCTGCAATACCATTTTGGCGGTTGACCTCCAAACAGGAACTTACCCAACGATTTTACGACTCTCACCAACACCTCGCCCAATTTCAAGCGCGTTTCTTCGCTCTTCTTCGCGAAATCTGCGTATTCTTCGCAGAGCACTTCCAGCACCGTGTCTGGGAAGACGTCGGCCAACGCGGCTAGTCCTTGGACGGCGTTCAAGTAGATGAAAGAGTCTTCGTCCTTCAGGGAGAGCTGAAACAAATTGAGGAGATACTGCTTCCGCTCCATGGCCTCTTTGTCTTTTTTTTCCACCAGTTTTGACAGCACCAATAGGGCGTGACCTCTGGTCGGGAGTAAAGGGTCGCAGACGTCTTCCAAAGCTTTCTCAAATTCGGTGGCTTCATTGTGACACTTATTTTTTCCTTTCGCCTTCTTCTCCGTAATGGTGGTGGCGATTTTATCGCAGAAATGTCTCAATTCCGCGTCGGATGTTTTGGAGGCGATCTCGGCGAGCGGTTGCAGCAAAATTTGATACTTGAGGCGACCATCTGCTGAAGCATTTGCGACCAAGTTATCCAGAATCATAACGATTGTGAAAATAAATTGAGAGTCGTCGGAATCAGAGCGCAAGACATTATTAATATACTTGACGATGTTCTCAGGTTTGTTATTAAGCGAAGCTTGGACCTCTTTACTGTCCGCTAACTGGGATAATAGTCTGTGTGTTGTTAAGAGTCGTTCCACAACTGTGCATGCCTCTTCCTCGACAGTTAACAATTCTTTGTTGCTGGATGTCGGAAAATATGTCGCTTTTTCTATTATGCAGTTCAGGAGGTATCCGAAGAGAACAATCTTTTGTTCCACATCGAGCAGACTAAACAAAGCGTCCGCCACCTCCTCCGTGTTGTCGATAACAGTATGGTCGCTGCGTCTCACGGTGATTTTTTCCGCGATCTCCACGATCACATCAGTTCTGAACCGAAGCACATCCGCCACGTCGAACCCGAACAAAAAATTGTCAAACAAGCGACTCACTTCGTCGCTTTCGCAACAATGCAGGTACTTAATTAGGAGTTCTTTTAGTTCTTTATTCGTCGCTTGAAAAGGCGACTTAACAGTTATGTGATAAAAATGAAATACCACATTTACGAGACTTTTTAACAGCTCCATAGGTAAGCACGGTGGATTAGCCGAATTATCCACAAAACAACCGTAAACGAGGCGGATGGTTTGTTTTACGTCGTCCGTTACATCATCGCTCTCACGAAACTTGTGCTCCTTATAAGCGAAGTATAATAGAGGGGTTATTATTCGTTGGAAGAAAAGTGCTTCGCACAACTCTTTGTCTTCGGAATGGAGAACTTTCGTGCACGATATGACTAAGCGTTCGAAAACGAACAAATCCGCCGCTTTCACTGAGTCGAGCAGATTCAGCACTTGAGCGCAGATGTTCTGGCGGAAGTCTGGGAATTTTCGGCAACTCATCACCAGCTTGGTTAAAACGTCCAGAATCTTCCAGGTTTGCGCGGTGTCGTCGTCGCGGCCATCCAGCATCGCTAGGGCGATGTTTTCGACGCCCTTTTCAGACCGCAGCATTTTTGTCAGGATGTTGGAAACCGCTTTTTTGAACCAGGTGGGGGAATTTGATTGGAACAGGCTCATGGTTTCTTTAACGAATATTGCCGGGTGGATATTTTGTCGCAATTTATTCAAAACGTTTTTGAACAGTTGCTGATCTTCGAGGAATTTATTGTAAGTCGCTTCCGTGATGATGGTTGAGTCTTTTGTTGGTTTCTTCAACGGACAGTTGGCGACTTGAAGACATGCCATTAATATTCCTTGGAGAAAATGTGGCAATATCAACATCCGTAAGTTTGGGTGTTTGATGCAGTTGCTTAGGCCCAAAGTGGTGCATTTTAGCACGTTGTAAGTGTAAACCACATCATCGTGATCTTTTTCAGTTCTCACAAAGTGTGGTAAGTTCGGTTGCAGATTTTTTAAAACGCCGATAAGGAGGAAGTTCGCTAGGGAAGTTTTCACTTTTTTTATTTCTTGAACGCTTAACACTTCTAGGTGTGATTTTGATAGTTCGTCGTTCAATAGTTCTAAGATGTAGAAATTTAAGCAGATGTACTTCCATTCGTAAGTGATTTTGTCAGTATCGTATATGCTTGTAATTGGCGCGATTTTTTTTGAGACATCATCGTATGTGCAGCTTAAAATTTCTGAAATCACCTCGTATTTGTTTTGAAATGAAACTTCAAAATCTCCTTCATACTCTGTGAAAAGAAAAATATCTTACAGGTTTTTCCCAATGGAAAACTGAAAACTCTATAAGAATAACAAATATTTTATTCAAGCGGTAACTCGTGAGAAAAATTCAACATTCAAGATCAAAATATTCACCTAAAGTCAAAAAAACCCAAAAAAATCAAGATTTTCCATTTTTTGCCTTCACATATATTTTTTTCCCTTAGATTTCATGGAAGATTTAAGGTAATTTGGGAAATTTTAAAAATTTAAAGAAATCAGAAGATTCATGCTCAATTATGCATCGATCCGATTTCAAAAATTTCTTTTAGCTTTATTCAAAATTATTATATCGAAAAAGTAAAAAACATATCAGAATTTGATGTGTTTAAACTCCAAAAAAGGAACCTCAAAAAAGGGGAAAATGTAGTTGAAAAAAACTTTTTCGAGTGTGAAACGGACGTCACCTGATATAAATTATGGTAAGAATAATGACCTGTCTTACAGTGACCTTTTTTAAAATATGAATTTGGCCGAGTGCCCTTATGTGCATTAAATTTAATCATAAAATACAAATTATTCAACAGAATTTAAAGGAGACAAAGTCCGTTAATTAGTGTTATTATTGTTTATTATATTTATGGTGCACTCTTTTATTATTATTTTGTAGGTTATGTTACAAATTTATTAATATTCTATATAATGGATTTTATCCGTAATTAATTAATGACGTGACTTAGTTTTACTGATTATTATAATCAATGCATGTCATCATCATTTGTAGCTGATGGCAAATAAAATTTTGATGTTAAATGAGAAACTGAATAATTTTGAGGTTATGTTTAAAATTTTTGAAATAACCACCTTAATTGTGATAGTTTACCTGTAAATTTTTCGTTATTGAGTTCACACAATAAAGACACTAATTTCGATTTATTCATTTTTATATAAAGCACAACTATACATTTAGATCACATTACACCTTGCAGTGATACAAGCGCACATCACTGACTGTCAGTGTTCATAGAATTATCGAGGCGATTATACCTACATAATCACATAGAGCAACGAAATTTAAAACAACATGCGTGCAACAAACCGGGAGAAAGCGGTATTTAAAAACATTGAAATTTATTCGAACAAAAGGAATTACAAAATACAACTTAAATAAAAAATTATATTGTTTTAATAACCGTTACATTTTAACTTAGTTGGAGTGAACCACCCACAAAAACAAAGTTGAGAATAATTCAGACTTTAATACCTCCACGTAAAGCTAAGACTAAATGCAGAACTGACCCTCCTTGAACTTTATAGTCTTGGGCAGTCTTCTCATCATTCCTGAAAGAGAATTTAATTAATAACGCAAACACAACTCTAACGAATGCGACTCACATCTGTTTTCCAGAAAAAATCAACCTCTGTTGCTGAGGTGGAATTCCCTCCTTTTCCTCGACTCTCTCCTTGATCCTTTCTACTTTATCAGTCGGTTCGATGTCGATTTCTATTTCTTTACCGGTAAGGGTCTAAAACGATAATGGTAAATATAACTGAGGGACGGTTAGGCTTGTAAAAATCAAAAACCACGAACTCTACGAATTCAACATAACCTCTAAAATGCTCACTTTGACTTTAATCAACATGCTGGCGAGTTCCTCAGGAAAACCGGCGAAACTATAAAATTATAGCGGGAACGAAAACGAAATTTGGAATTTAGTTTGTAAATATTTTCAATTATTTTTGCAAACTATTTAATCAACTGTCACCATTATAACGTTGGTATTACAGGTTTCTTTAAAATAGAAAAATTGTGAAATTTTGCAAGTGTATGCAACCAGTATAACAGTGGTGGGTTATGTGTTGTGGATTTTACAGATTTGTAAAAATGGAATCCCAACTTCAGTCTAGAACAGGCGATAGCACCAAAGAAAATTCAATAAAACATTTATTACATTTATTTAATCAAATAACAATTATTATAATAGTAATATCACTAATTCATAAATGAACTAATTACAAAAACTTGGCTTTGGAAGACAAAATATTAAATAAGAAAATACACATTTAACAACAAATTACAACGCTATTAGCTAAAAATACTGTTTTCTGTGGACATTTCTGTAGGTACAACAGTTACAGTATACCCATTTACTAAAAATTTTATAAAATATATCTCATGAGCATTTATGTTTTTGAACATTAGCCTTTTTGTTGAAAGTTGGTGTAATAGAATTAGGCACAACACAATATAAGAAACACACGATAAAGATAAATCAACGAAACGCATCCAAATCATGCATACGACAAATTAAATTACATCGAAGGTAACCATCATCTCATTGTAGTCATTTTTATACATCTGGGTATGCGGATACCCGTTTATGAAAACATAACTTACAATCACATGCAGTTTTATAGTAACGGCGTTTAAGATTAGGTAAAGTAAAGAAAAGCTTAACACATAGAAAGTAAGTAAGTGGGGTAGGAGGCAATCGAAGGTGCTCGTGCGACTTTTCAACCTTCAATAGGTACATATAGCGCAAAATTCCATTTTCAACGGAGGCTGTTTGAAAATGCGGCTATATGAGACAATGGGGCGTACACAGATTTACCATAAAATACATATCTAATCTGAACATTCAGATAACACTGTTAAAACGGAACGGATTCGATAATTTTGTGCGAGTTTCGAGCTAGCCGTCGGCCAGACTCGGGGTGACCCAGCCGTACTTGTCGTGCGTCTTCACCAGCGACCGGAAGCTCTCCTCCGCCGTCCTCCTGCTGAACACCTTCTGCCCCTTGTTCTTGCGCTGGATCCGGCCCTGGCCCTTGACCACGCTGGCCGCGAACTGCATGATGACGGCCTCGACCGTGTACGCGCTCGCCCACCCCCGCGGCGTCAGCAGCTCCATGCAGATGGCGCCCCCCTCCATCACGAACCCCTTCTCTATCCTCGGGGAGATGACCCTCATGAAGGGCGGCGCGAACGGGAAGTTCTCGGGGAAGATCAGGTGCAACAGGATGTGGTTTATGCCCAACTCCTTCATGTCGTTGCCTAAGTCACTTTCGGTGTCCAGTTTGAACACTTTCACGTGCCACTCGAAAAGGTTATCGTCAACTAACTCGACGCTGAACACTGGGTCCGTTTTGGAGCTCTGCAGCCGCTGCAGGTCGCGGTACTCCTTCATGAGGCGGCGGGCGCGGACCGTCTTGTGGGAGGGGCCCTCCTCGCCCTTCTTCGCCTTGGCGGAGGCGAAGGGGCTGTCCTGGGGGGCGGCGGGGGAGACGGAGTCGCGGCAGCCCCGCAGCAGGCGCCGCGCGGGCGAGCCCGAGCCGGAGGGGCTCGGCTTGCTCGGCCCTTCGCCCTCCTTGCTGGAGGACTTGAACAGCTTGCGGAACATCGCCGTCACCTTCTCTTTGGAGCGGCTGTTCATCCTGGGGCGCTTCGGAGGACTTCGATCACGACGATTCGGACACGCCACTCGAGTCTGAAAGGAAAAATCAAACGAGGTTATTTTCAGAGATATAAACAGTGCTTAAAGCGCCGGGATTGACATCACAATTACGTCAAAACCACGATAATGCTGGATTTTGAGTAACTTCTCACGACAGTGATACTGCAGGTTTACTTTATTGGTTGAAAATAGACAATAATCATTTCTTTATCCCTGTCAGACGGTTTTTATGAACACATGAGTTATTATGGTCAATCATTAATTATGTGTCACAACACAGTTCATACAACTCGACTTTACAACATTGTAATCGGCGTTTCCATGAATTATGATAAGAAACATTCTTCGGAAAGAAAAACATACTGAATGCTAATGCCTGATCGACGTGAGAATTAAAAAAACACATAATTACACCACTTGACACTTTCGTCTTGTGAAAAATATGTTGAATTGAATTCGTTATGTAAATATTACACATCGCAAGTGCATGTAGGTAGTACTTTTATTTTTATGTTACCTATTCCAGTACACATTTTGTAATCATTAAATAGACGAGTTTCGAGATACCATTAATAAAAAATAAAATTCTGCTGAGCCTTGCCATTTCCGTCCCAAATTACGCACAACCTAACAATCAAAATTTTACATAATTTGGTGCCTGTATACTACAGAGTGATCAATAATGATCAAACGTGCCCGCTTTATAAAATAACGAAAAGACATTAGATTTGATGTTCCGCTTCCAAGCGCGTGCATTTAAATTTTTTTGGCTTTTATAGCAACAATGACAAATAATAATGGAGTGCAACGAAATTTTTATTAGTTGGATTCCCAATCTTCCTATACAACGTGGGTATTTGACAAAAGTTATCTACATATGCTACAATTGCGCCTAATGGACCATTTTCGTTTATGGGACAGAATCACAGACTTCTGACGAGGTTTATTTGACTATTGTCAAAAAGAAAAATATGACAACCACTGTGTAAATGTCAACTATAATTGTAGCAACTGCTTCAACAAAGATATGCGGCACATTTAACGATTAATGATCATCTTCTAGAATTCTACCATCACGTTCTAACAAAAGTTAATATTTAACTCTTTACACTCATATTCAAGTATAAAAAATCTACATCTAATCAG
>QDEB01056406.1:7314-20321 GCA_004193795.1 Asbolus verrucosus | reverse complement strand
TGACTTGACATTAGTGTCGCGTTTAAAAAAGTTAATTCAATCTTGATAACCTATAAAATGTCATTGCTCACTATTTTGCAGGTTTACCAATATGACAACAAAATTCATGGCTTGCTTTGATTCTTTTTTTTTCGATCGCATGGTATAACCAAGTGTGATTAATTAATTAATTCCTGCAACATTAGAAATCATTACAACTAGGATAACGTCTTTTCTTCTTGATCCAGATGTATGTCCGCAGTAATCGCTTAAAATTGGCTTTTGATTGAAACCACTAGCACTAACATAATATCTGACGTTATTTTTGAAGAATGTAGTGTTTTACACTTCTTTTTACCAAATGCTGTGCAGGCTAATTGTTAGGACACAAGTTCGATTTTCGACCTCAAGACAGTCAGAAAGGCTCAAAATGTGGGTGTACTAAATTCTAATAACACGTTGAAGGTATTGGAAAAATAACCGAAGATGGTGTTAATGAAGTTCCAAACTGAATCCAAACCAGATTTTTTTTCGTTGTTAAATTTTAATAAACGCAATCTTGGCCGAAATCTAGAATGCGACCCCTTCACTGGTGCAACATTTGAATTTCCGTCCGGCACATTGTCATTCCTTGCTGTACATTGCCGTGTTTTCCCCTTAAAAAGCAGTCACCATAAAATTTCAGTTTTGAGAGACCTCAGATTTTTAGGAACAAGTCAACCATCAAAGCCGGGAACAGTAAACGTTTTATTGGCCGCAAGATATTTCTGTTATTCGTAGAGTTCTTACTTTCAGTCTTTCTTATCTCGTAAAGCTGCAGTCAGATAGTTGTAACTTGAAGAAAAATATTTCAAAATGTTTTTAACACAGAATTAAGTTTAAGTGTACTGAAGTCCACACTGGGGGCAGTGCTGGCTTTCGACAGTTACGTTTTTAAAAAATTGATTTCAAATTGTTTTGTATCACTACATTATAACATAGTACAGTATAGTATATTAAGTACAGTATAGATTGGAATATTCGACTATCCAAACCAAATTGTGTGAATACTAAAGAGCATTAAAAACAAATCAGTTTCTGCTTATATTAATTTATTTATTCGTTAAGAGATCATTCTTGGGAAAAAATCCTGTGAGCTAATAAAACCATTAGTTCTGGGTACACATATTTATATACAATTTACTTTCCTTCGGGAAAAGTCAGTAGATATTCTGTGAGATTTACCCTATCTAGCCGAATCGATAAAAGCAGATTTGGCTAGTTTTATTTCTACTGTCATTTTGATATTGCATACCGTTGACTGACATGCTTGCATGTGCACAGGAACTCTCGTGTTGTAGTATTTCAATTTTTTATCAAGAAAAATTGACTGCTATCGACAACAAGCTAATGGCGAACTCATGTCGAATAAAATTTTTAAAAAATAAATTTTCGAAAGCCTGAAAATCCAATCGCGAGCATTGAAATGACTGAAACTCGAGATCTGATGGTCCTAACAGTCGCACCAGAGGGAATCGGCCGGATTTTTCTTGCCTGAAAGAAGTAACAGTTACTGCTACAAATAGAACAATGTAGGGAATGTCACCCTAGGTTAATTGCGCCTACTAGGGGCATTTGCCGGCCGGATCGTGAAAAGGGTCCAGTTTTAAACTGCCAAACTACACGTGAAACTATTTAGCCTATCGAAATTCGTAGGCCGACTCCGGTGGCGGAAATAATTCCGGACGCGTCCCGAATTGACGAAGGGAAAAAAGCACAATTAAGCAATTGTTGTTATCAGTCTTGGGAGGGCATTAACGTGACGGAATGACAGAATGTTATCTATTTGCTGTAAAAATCCGCAAACACGATGGTTTATTCATCGTACGTCACGATTTATATGAAGCCGTAACCGCTGTGTAGTCAACGGTCGATTTACAATGATAGGATGACGAGATCACTGGAACCGCTCGTGTTGAATACTAAAGCAACAGATAGTGCCCCAAAACGACCGCAAGCAGCAGCTTTCAGCCTCGATTACGGCCTGTTATCGAATCGTTTACCTTGAGCCTAGTTAGTTAGCATGTAATTTCGATGATGGCCGGTGCTGACATACTTCGACCGGAAATCGACCTTTTTCGAATTAGTTTCTGGGACGCATTCGTCTCTCACATCACAGACCAGAGGCAGCGTCACGGCGACTGAACTGCGTCCTGCTGAAAGCTTTGAATGTGCAAATTATCGGCGCTTCGCGAATTATCGCCCCGTCTGAAGTGGCAGGTATTTAATTCAGTCCGGTCTTCAACTGCTTGATACGATGTGCATTCGAGATGACCTTTCAGGCTTTTCTCCTGCACTTTTTTAAGCGAAACAGCGTAATAAGGAATAATTCTAGTCTGCACGGTCCGGAAGAACCCGCGAAATCATTTCCCATCGTTCTTTAAAGACCTTAAAAAATCATGACAGACGAGTTGCTGAAGGAGTTTCATGGAAATCAGTCTTGCGGAAAATTAAAATGTACAGGTGGTAACCGACGCAACTCCCTTGTTTTTTATTCATTCACTAACGTCGTAAATGAAACATGTGTAAGTTAATGATGGCGATGACATGATGAGGGATGCCAGCAATTTTTTATTTTGTGAAACAACACCGCTAACTGGATACATCATTGAAACCAATGTTTATCATATAACAAAATTAACAATTTTAATCTGTCTGACAAAATCTGATGTAAAGACTGCACCATATTAAGTATTATAAATCGTAAAATAAGTCAAATTTTCACTATGTCGAAAAGGTATACAGCGAACATGTATACATAAATGAATTATTCTTCCCCTTTTATTCAATTACCGGCTTCTGTTATTTCGGTGAATTCACCGAATAATTAGGACAAAAATTAAATCACTTGAAATCATTTCCGGAACCGAGGTTTCGCCAAAATTTATTTTATTTTTAGTTTTTATGTTCGAATTATATTTTGATTTATTTTTTTTCTTTTCAGGTAAGCCACTGACAAAGGTTCAAAAAAGACAAGAACTTCTAATGTAAGTGTATTTTCATTCGCGTTATTCTGCTCATTTTCAACAAACAGAAAAGCTAAAACATGGGCTGGACCCCAAAACAATTTACAATAAGCAGTAGAATGAGTTTTTATTTATTATTCAAGAAAGATAATGTGATTTTTTTGTATTAGGTTTATTGTATTTCCTACTTCATTCATTCAAAACCGCCTAATAAGTATAGTAATGACATCGTTTCAGAGATACTCCTATTAGACGATATTGAAGAAATGTTCTGTTGTGACAGTGTTTTATGCATTTTTTTCCAAAAGGCATCTTCAGTTAACACCTTTTAAATGCTAATGCATCACGAATTGTTGTTTTAAGTCTATATATCATTTGTCTGATAGTTCAGATCTCTCATACCTTCTTTGCGCTAGTATAATACCTATTACATTTTTAGAAATGATTTGTAGCAAATAAAATGGGCGTTCTACACGGACAGGTGTCCTTGTACTTCCACCCCGGCTGCATATATGTTTTATGTTCTAATATTTTCACACCCACGTCTATTAGTAGCAGATTCTTGTTTGCAGAACTTACGTAAAACGGTACTAATTACTCCGATCAAGGCTTTTACAAAAACAGTGATGTCCTTCCATCTTCGACTAGTAGTGAATTATTATTGAACTTCACTGCAAACGTCATTAACTGAAAATTGTATTTCAGTGACAACTATGGTACGATAAAGTAAATTCTACTGCTCAGTATACTTCGAACACGCTCTTTGTTAATCTACACTGTTCATCAACAGTGTTTAGTAAGCCAAAATTAATTTGAACATGCTTTAATGTTTGATTAATTAAGAATTAATTAATTAATAAAAATCAAATAAAGCTGATCTCTGTTAGTTTTTAGGAAAATTCGCTACTAAATATAACAGCTTTTCGGTTATTCGCTCTAAATTCTGTCTTTTCTGGTATTTATAGACATACACTTTTATTCCATTAGAGTATTTCATTGATGTATACCAACAAGTCCAGGTGAACCTTTTTTTATATCGTATGTTGCATTTTTACGAATTAATGAAATGGTGCATTTACTAATTGAGTTTTTAATTAAATGACAAAAGTTAATTTGTCTTGGTAAATGATCACATATTATTATCATCACAACATATCAATTAATTTGTACCGACGAAGGAACAGTCAAATCTGCTTTCGTTTTTACATTAACTTCGATAACGTTTTAGCATTCATGTTACTTGCACAGAAGCCTTTTGTGTAAATAATAAGCAGTTGGCACTCGCTTTTCTCGCTAATACGTTTTGCATTGTTACAAAATAGTAAAACAAAAATTTGTATTCTGGGGAAAGAATTAAACGAACTCGGCCTTTGTTCGTATCTTACGGTTGAATTTCAGATTATAATATAAATTCCGGCAACAGGGTCATCGATTTGCTAGAAGCGAATATAGTAACATTTAATTTGTAATCCAATATAAACAGTTCCTGACATCTGTGTGCGTCAGTATCAATGAGACGCGTGCACGGGAAGCTTTAAGTTGATGGTTGATTTCTTGAAAACATGAAATATGGATGGCAAAAGCCGAAGATACTTACATCGCCGTTTGAAGTTTAAATGTTGTCTTAAAAAGCTTTCGTATTTTTTGTTAGACATAACCACATGAACTACAACCCATTGTAATATAGCAGTAATATTTATGTAAACTATAAATACGACAAGTGTACTTGTCATATTTATATGCGCTATAGTTAAATTAAGTTAACATAAGTTAAGGTAAGACAAATTAAATTTATTTGAGTTGATTGTTGCTGCATACTCACAACTATATCTATGAGTTGAACCAATAGACACCATTTTGAATCATCAACAAACACAGATAACAATCCATGCATAATAGCAATTTTGACAAGGTTTTGACATTACGTTGGTGTATATAATTCAACTATTCCTGATGTGATCTAATTTATGATGTCGCTAATGCACATTCCAAGAATGCTTGAAACGAGTATTAGTGCGGTTTGCGGGCCACATTGGACGCCATATTGGTTCCATTATCAAGTTAAGTAATTAGATTTCGAAGGAGTCTCTTGCAACAACAATTACTTTTATTTTTGTAAAAACGTGTTTTCAAGGAATCAAGTTTTAACATTTTGTCCTTCAGTCTGTGTAATTATTTACATCGATTTTGCCCATTCGAATCGACTATTAAAAGTGATAACTGAGAGCATAGAGAAATTGAATCATGACTTATCAAATTAATCCTTCAAGAAAATTACAAGGCAAAAGTTGTTGGTTCTGAAGTCTGATCTTGATTTATAGGAACTCAAGGTACCCAGTTTCATCAAAATCGTCCAAATACATTGAATTATATATTTTTCTATCTGACTGTTTTTACTAACTTATAACTAATAAGAAACTCTTGATTTCGATGTTTACGTATCATGTACGGCGCATGCGTGGAAATACTCGAAATTTAATGAACTTCAACTTTGCAAAATGTTTAACGAAAGAAAATGGTGATCATTTCCGGTTAAACTGCTGTTTTGTTCTTATATTTGTTTATCCAATTGCCGAATGCGATTTTGACAGAGAATCCGTATGAACAGTTCACCTCGATATCTCCAACCATTTTCCAGGAAATCGATGGGCACTAAAAGCTAAAGTACTCTTCGTAAACGCTGGGTGCTAAAAATTCAAGTGGCTCTTCTAAGCTTTCCTATTTTTGCAGTTATATGTGGGTGCCTACATGTACCTACATTTTAGGAAATCTTTTTTTTATAATATGTTTACGTCCTTCTTGGCCCATAAATAAATAACAGGTCAATTGCAGAACCGTTCATGGTTGGTGAAAGGAAAAAATAAATAAATGCTGCGAGCGCTCGAGTCGGTCAGAAAAACCATGTTATGAATTAAAATATTTAAATTACTTTTAAAGTAGGAATGGTACGTTCCAATTTTAAATTAAAATCAACACTACAATATTTACAGGCTGAAAATGAAGTTACAGGTGTGTTGACACTGGGATGAAATATTCTCCATTTATTTTCGAATTTTCGTTATCCCCGACCCCGGTGAATAATGAAAGAAGCGGTTTAAACTTAAATTATTAATGGGCAGAGAGTGACACTCGAGATAGTCGGATTTATTTCAAACAAGCCCAGATGAAATTTACAAAGGGAATCGGTCTAAATGCGGTTTGTTTAAATAAAAATCTGCCCGGCCCAAACTCCACCAGGTAACGAGCATTTCAATTATTTCGGGGGCTAGTTAACGCGGATTAATAAACCCCCGAGGGCCGAATCGCACTAAGTGCCCAAATCGGGTTTCCCCGGACGTGCAACATATTTCGCGATTGTCACACGAGTAACACGACGGAAAGTTGAAAAACAGAGAATGCTTTTGGGATGTGGGGCAAAGGCATAGGGGTGGTATTGGGGCAGAGTCAGTTCAAAGGTTTTGCGGACACGCGGTGGTTTACTGTAATTGAGTTTGTCGCCTAGCATTCGTCATTCCCTCAGGAGGAGGATACACTCGTCTTCTCGTATCCCTTCTTTCAGCACGCTCCTTTCTGTCGTTATCCTTGTAGACCTGTCCCATGGAAACTAGCTTTTTACATTACAGCACTTCTTGTGTTTGTTGGTGTGTGGCGGCAGAGCGAAACGCTGAAAAAGGTTCCTGCTGCATATTTTTTTTATTTTTCCTTTTGTGCCGACCAGATTTATCTTCCCTCAAACATTTGCACCCCCGACTGATCCCCGCCCGACTCCCTTCATGAAACTGTCATCCACTCTGTCAAATTGACGTTTCAAGAGCCAAGCAAACCTCAAATTAGTTTTTGCGCAATGGAATTTCGTATATCCAGATTTTAACAATAACCACTTTTTTTCGATTCAATTAGCATGGGAAATTCCGGGACCCTCTTTATCATCCGAATTCGTTTCATTCTTTCGTGCATTTTTATTGCGTTTCGACACGAAACTGTATTATTATTTTTAGAGGGGGAATATTTTAATTTATTGTTATCCCCACGTATCCCGACTTGCCCCGGCAGCATCTGATGCTGCTATCGGTTTCACATAAGACATTGCTTTCGAAAATTAAATCTGAAACATATTTACCAATGGCCGACCTCGATATCTACTCTAAACATTGTTAGACATCGTGATGTTGGTTCGAATCTAATTTTTAGCTTCTTTGTCGTGACTTTATCGAACTCCAGTTCCGCATTTGCGAACAAGACCAACTCGGAATTTTATCATGACCAACAGCTCATAGAGGATATTTATTATTAATTTTGAAACTTTCACCCGAGTTTGATTTAATTACTTAACACTGAATTTCTGAACATCAGCGCCGTGAATGTTCTTTATTCGAACGCCAATCTCGAGGGAAGTTTCAGGGGAAACATAATTTTTACGTCGCGACCTAATAAAAAATTTATTAACAGTAATCGATCAGAGAATTAAAAATTTATTTTTCTATTTCAACGTTCCTAATACTAATACTATCGAAATCTTAATACTTGAGGTATCTAATGGGGAGAGAGCAAAATACTCGTAAGAAACGCATAAAGTGAGGAAGAAGTTAAAACGAGACGAAGTAGCACTCGAGACTCTCAAGTACGGGAATAGGGAAAAGTGATATTTAAATAAATCACACATAAACGACCAGATTTAAAGAAGTGTAAAAAATTGAATGATTTTTAATGCAACAGTTTTTTTCTTGTAACTTAAAAGCATTAGCAGACTACACATCAACAGGTGATACTGTTATGAAGACGCAAATACCAACGCATGAGATCTGTTTTCAAACTTCCGATATTTTTTTATTTCATTATTTCGTGTTGCCACTTATCCAAAACGGGAAATGTGGCGAAAGGACGATTGCAGCAGCATCCATTTCCACTAAATGTTTTTTAGTGGAGAGACTGAGCAAATCGGGTTGTTATAAGTGTTAAAACAGTATTTTACATTTATGAATATGATAATAGTGTACATGAATATTTATGAACGACATTTTGATCCGCTTTGACCGTCCACCCCGCTGCCGAAAGCGTGCATTTTTCAGGAAATTATTCATTACACTCCATCGGAACTTTTTTGTCATCCATCATGACAAACAGAATTATTAGATGTAGTGGCCCGATCATTAACAATATTTTCGTCCGGTTTGGTGGATATTGTAAAATACAAGGACGTGCGTTTTTGCTTTATGAGATTCGGCGCAAGTTTTTCCAACGTTTGTGAGCAATTTGCGGTCCTACATGCGCAAATTTATCGCAGAGGGTGCACAAAATTTGGAAAATCGGTTTAATTACCTCGCAGTCGGCAATTTAGTGTCGGAAGCGTATTGTATTGTTCATCCAACAATTAATATGTCATTTTGACTACCTGTCCGGACCAGATTTATGAGTTCGCAAAGAATAAGTCATTAGTGTGGAGGGCCTGCGGCTTTTTCGCTTCGACTTCCGCGGAACGCCAAACCAGACTTCCGGCAGTCTTTCTCGTACTGTTTCCTTCACTCATCGTTTCCACCCGCCTAGTCCTAGTCCTCCATTATTTATTACTTATATTGGAAAGTTACAAGAGGTTTTTGTTGCAGACGAAAAAAAGGCCGACAGATACAATACAAACGGCCAATTGATCGACGATACCTAAATCGGAACAGATTTGTTGCATGTTTTTCGTTTCGGCGAACATTGTTAAATTCGAAACTGGAAAAGTTTTATGAAACTCCCCCTGAAAAAACTGTTCGTCACAACACCCCGCAATTGGCGCGGACAATCCAAAACTAACTTTTTTCCACAAACGAGAAAATATTCAGAAGACGATGATCGCAAATACTCGATTTTGTCCAAATATGCCGAGTTTCGTCGAAATCGGTTCAGCTGTTGCTGCGATTAGGTGTGTTGGTGTTCGCAGCCCAATACAATGGGTCTGTTTAACGAAGCGATGGAAAGTAAGAATACACCCGGACAGAAATAGCCCCAATTCACGCTAAGTAAATAAAATTGGGATCATCGTAATGAAATCCTCCGCTCTTGATAAGCCGAAAAGGGGCCTCGACTCTTTAATGCGACGGCGAAAGAGTTGGCCAACGATTCGTGAATTCGTCCAATGATTATAATGTGCATTTGAATTTAGTTATGTCTGCAGAACGTTCACTATTAGTTTCAGGACATTTGTTTTGTGGGAAGCCGACCATTATGCTAATGAACGATGATGATCCGTGTCGGTGCGCGATATTCCCTTTACATTCTCTACCCAGAAAAGTCTTGTCATTTTTTAACAGACATTATAAATGCCAGGACGGCTATATAAATAAGGTTGCAGGTCACGATTAGCCACGAAATCGGCGTTTCTTTCCCTCTGTCCAAATTCGATTTTACCAGTAGGACTTCTGAACCGGGGAAAAATTAAAGTTTCGCTCTCCGGCCGATCGATAAGAAGTTCATTCCGATTATAAAGCAGCCGCGGCATCGATAAATTCACCATGAAAATAAACCCACATGCACCTCAAAGTTGAGCACAAACAAACACAAAATTTGTAAAATCATCCCCGTCGTAATTAAATTTGTGACAGTGAAAAAGGTGGAACAGGGGTTACTTAATTACATCCCAGTGAACATGGCACTACTGTGATATCTGCAGTAAATTAAATTGATTCAATAAATTATGAATTTCTATTTTGTCAATAATTATTCTAATGAGAGCTTTCACTGATGAATTGAGATTAAGTTACTAAATCATTTTTAATTAATTATATCACATTTTGATTTTTTTTTTATAAATAAACGGATTTTAAAATGAATACATCAATTCCATTTTTTTGGTTATTCATTGTTTGTGAAAGTTCTTCAAATACGTAATTAAAAACAATTTTCAAATGAATCGCACCGTGGTTACCACCTCTTCAATGGATTTAAAAGATGGGAAACAGAAACAAGAATAATTGTATTCGTTAGGAAATTCAATCTTCCCAACATTCAATCCCGGGTGCAAGAAGTGCAACCTTATCCTCATCGTCCGAGCGTCTGTTATACATCCATTAGTTAAATCATCCAAGAGAAAGACAGCAGCAAGCGCCAGCAGGCTATTCAGTTAGGGTATTATAGAAAATTGCCAGGTATTCGCCAGGTACATACCCCTAATAATAGAAATCAATTTTACTGGAAGTAATTACAGCTCATTAACTAATATACACACACGCCATCGTCATCCATAACGGTCTCTGTAAATAATTCGCTGCTTAAATGGTGTTTTAGCTCCACCCCGGTACGTCGTCCGAACGACGTGCTTATTACTTTCAATTAGTTTTATGTGTATTTCAACTCTGATTGCTTGCAATTAAAATCGGCGGCGTTAGCTTTTTCCATAATTAAAATTTCGTGGCGTCGTATGCAACTGTAGTTACTCCCTTCCAGGATTTTCGACCAAACTTTCGAACTTTCCGCCGACTTGGTTGAAATTTTCTGGATTTTCAATAAATTCGAGAATTCAGAATCTTGTAAATTGATCGGCAGCTTCGATATTGTGAGTCGCTGATTGTTTCAAACAATCTGCGGTGAAAAATCGACGAAACTGCCAAGAATAAAATAAAAATTTGAAAACCGCGTTCAGTTGGACTTGGCTTTTTCGTGAAATGTGTGACTTGAGGTTGTTGGGTCATTAAACTCGTGAAATTAAAAGGTTTTTAAAAAGATTTGTGTCGTCACTGAATTAATTAGTATACGTTGTGCTTATGGACGTGAATAGGTAAATTTAAACTAAAAGTTTAAATTTGTAGCAGGCGTAAACTTTCCACTCCATATGTTGAAAAATCAGTGTTCTATGAAGTTTTATCATGCTTTGACTACTTCCATTTATGACCAAAATGCCGATTTTTAACAAAGACTAAAAACATAATAATAAACAGTAATGAATTTTATATGTTCATTTTGACCATTTTTCAAATTCTAATACATTACTATTGCATACCATAGTCTCCATTTAGAAAAAAAAAGTGGGAATCTCTTGTAAATAACGGATTTTACATGATCCAATTAGTAAAAATTCAAGAAGTTTAAATCCAGACTGTATTCGACTATTTTTAATTCTAATTCATAAAAATGTTAAGAAAACACTTTTTTTAGAAGTTTTAAATTAAGAACACGGTAGACAAAATCAGATAATAATAACACTGTTCGTCGAAATCTTACAAGTTTTTTATATTTTTGATTTTTCATCTTCCACATCTAACGAAGCGCGCTCGTTCCGTCCATTTTGTCAATGTTTGAATAACATTATAATCCTTAGTTAGTTTTATATATATGAATTAGTTGGATGAACCAGTCCCCGTACCTCGATTTGTAATTTTATGATACAATGTTGGATAATCCACCAGTGTTTTCTTAAAGATAAATCCACCACTCCTTTTGCTAATGTAAAATACAATGCTCAGATGGAGATTTCAGCAACTGCAATCAAATTTTCGGTTAGATGTAACATACTTTACTGTAATTCAACAACACTTAATAATTTTTGTACTGAACTGCTTTAACTTGACGAAATTAAACGTCACGTTGAAAGCCACCTCGATTCAGCCGGAAGTGAAGATCGAACTTGAGAAGAAAACCTCTTTTAATGGGATTTAGTTGCACTTATTTCTGTTTATAAAAGTTGGTGCTGTTACTAAATAGTAGCCAATAACATTAGGGCTACTTTGGTCACGTTCTAGTATGAGGACGTGTATTTCGGTACTACTTCATAACTGATACTGATTAAGTCCCTGACGAATCAAGATATATTCTAAATTTTACAAATGAGAAACAGTGAGAGGCGCTTATTCCCTTCAAATTTTAATGAGCTGGCGCAACTTCGTGTTAACGGCATGCAGCTGCATAAAATGAGAAGTGAGATATTGATTTAATTTCGTTTTCAACATTTTGTAACAATTTGGCAATAATTTCCTGAAATTATCTCTCGGAATAAACTGTCTTGCGAAATACTCTAATGCGATCGGTGGCTCTTTTAGAAACTGACGCATCCCGAGTTGGCAGAACTTTCTTTTGAACTTTCCGCATTGAATAAACTTCATTCACGAACAATTTAGGGCTTTTTATTCTTACAAATAATGTCAAGCTGGGAGATGCCTTTCAGATATATACGTTTCTATCGCGGCGTGATTACGATTTTTATTTTGACACCACACTGTTTGATTTTAAATATAACCTCATATGTAATCTATTCAGTTTGAAATATGTATCTTCTACCTATAATACATTACAACACCAAGTACTTGTTGACATTATTAAGTAGAAAATGACACTGAGTATAATGACAAAATTGCAAGTTCTAGATATATTTTATTATTCGTGGAAGAGATTTATTAATTTTTTTATTATTGTTTAATTTCTCACCACGCAGAAGGAAACTTTTATTTTAGATTTATAGTTTTCATAAAGGAGCAAACAGTGTTATTATGATTATAGCTAACATAAACATAAAAAAATAAAGAACGAAACGGTATATTACAGTAATAAATACTTGACTTCGACTACATTCATTAAATATGGATTTAACATAATCCTTTGTAACATGTTGATGTTTGTGTCAGCAGAATCTTCTTAATATGTAATATTTTACCGAATATTGTATAAATTAACTGTTTAAAAATTCCATAAATCTCTGCATAGGTGCTATGTGAAATATATTTTGAAACTGATTAATTGTGGATGTTGCTGTAGCAGCGAATTATAGCGATTGTTACGCAACCAGTCATTGAATAATTTATTAACTTGATTCACTGCTCAAATTAAAAAAATCAAATTAATATACCAAAAACTTGAAGGTATGTTGAATGCGAAAAAGTAAAATATTATGGAGAAATTTAAAAGATCCTTGAATGCGTAAACTTGCAGAGATTTTAGGATTTTATTTATTAATACAATTTTTTATTATTAATGAAAGATATTAAGTGCACTGTTTTTATTTAGTTCCATTTATTCTTTAAATAAAAACATTTCACATATTTAAATATTTAT